>CM074986.1:2428824-2439886 GCA_037576825.1 Pangasius krempfi
ACACCAACACACACCAACACACACCAACACACACCAACACACACCAACACACACCAACACACACCAACACACACCAAAAAAAAAAAGCAGTACAGTCAGTCTCAAGGTCTGAAATAGGGTTAGCCAATCAGCCAATCATGTGGCAGCAGTGTAATGCAAAAAACATGCAGAAACAGGTCAAGAGCTTCAGTTAATATTCACATCAAACATCAAAATGAAGAAAAGATGTGATCTCTGTGACTTTAACCGTGGCATTGCTGTTGTTACCAGATGTGCTGCTTTGAGTATTTCAGAAACTGCGGATCTTATGAGAATTTCACGCATGTAGAGAGTCTGTAGAGTTTATACAGAATGGTGCAAAAAAACATTGAGTGAGCGACAGTTCTGTGGGTGAAAACTCCTTGTTGATAAGAGAGATCAGAGGAAAATGGCCGTTTCTGCATTGCGCTGCTGCCACATGACTGGCTGAGTAGATAACTGCATGCATGTGCACGTGTACACGTGTTCCCAGTAAAGTGGACGGTCAGTGTACATGGCATACTGTATACTTCATTTATATGGCACAAGTTCACTATTAAGAATTAATAAATAAAATTTGAGTTATCATCAGTTTTTGGTAGTGGACTGGATCATTTTGGATGCTCCTGTATGGAAACTGGTGTCAAGAATTGAACTCCACCTCACTAGTCCTATGATAAAAAACAGTTTTTAGTAGCAGCTTTACTTAAAGTTGTTAACTTGCCATGTTTTAACTGTTTCTACATTTAAGGCTGAGCAAACTGACACCAATCTGTTCTTCTACCCAGCATGCATTAAAACCCTGATTTGCTTACCTCCAGGTGAAGCTGGAGATGTACATGGTGTATTTCAGGACCATCGGCCTGGCCTTCATCATCCCCATCATCTTCCTCTACGCCTTTCAGCAGGCCGCGTCACTCGGATATAATTACTGGCTGCAGCTTTGGGCCGATGATCCTGTAATTAAAGGCTCTCAGAACAAAGCGGACGTAAAGCTGGCCGTGTTCGGGGCTCTCGGCTTCGCTCAGGGTGTGTAAGGCTGAATATTTCAGAAACTATTGAGAGGTGACAATGATGAGGTTATGGCTTATTACGTGTTCCGCTTTTGCATCTACAGCATTACTCATAGAGCACACACACTAATGAGCAGATGCGCAAAGCAAAAATACAGTTTTCAGGCATCACCACACTGGAACATTATAACGTTAATTACATTTTTTAATATTGTGCAGCCACTAAGTGTGTCTCTGTGTTCATTTCAGGGATCGCCATCTTCGCCACCACCATAGCCATCTCGTTAGGAGGCATCATCGCTTCTCACCATCTTCACCTGGACCTTCTGCGTAACATCCTGCGCTCACCCATGTCGTTCTTCGAGAGCACGCCGAGTGGAAATCTGCTCAACCGCTTCTCCAAGGAGGTCGACGCCATCGACTGCATGATCCCAGACGCCTTTAAGAAGATGCTGGGATACGTGTTCAAACTGCTGGAGGTCTGCATCATCGTGCTCATGGCCACGCCCTTCGCCGGAGTCATCATTCTTCCTCTCGCTCTGTTCTACGTCTTCATCCAGGTTTGGGCTGCATGTCACATTAGTGCTTTAACCAAAAACTAATTAATAAAACACTCTGTGACATGCTGTTATAGGAAACTAATCAATGACAGGGTGGTGTGATGAAACAGGGCTCCTGTTTCCACAACAAATTGATTATTATCCAATAATGGCATGTCCCAAAGTGTTTTATTCCTCTTATACTACATCGATTTGTCATTAATGAGCAACACATCGTAATTTCTATCCATTTATAGTTACCTTTCATGTCGTGAAACAAGTTAGATCTTGTTCTCACTTACGTTACAGCTATAAACAAATCATTTCCTCATAAGCTTCTCATTCTTTCTCCTCTGTCCTGAAGAATTTCCCGTGTCTGAAAATTGTTACAAAGCACTGACACTGGAGACTCCTTCCATAAATGTTAAATAAAGGTCTCCCTGTGATTGAGTTGTTACTATAGAAACGATAACATTAGAGCAAGAACATTAATATAAATCTGTGATTTGCAGCTGCACTGCTGTCAAAGCTGCTTATAGAGGGTCAAAACTTTATGAACGTTACACCACAGAGCTTTGTTAATTCCAAGGTCTCGAAATGTTAAATATATAAAAGGTGCTGAATAAATAATCACGATGTTTAACGCACAAACATGCACTCTCTCTCTCAATTGATGTTATTTTTAGAGCTTCTATGTGGCTACATCGTGCCAGCTCCGGCGTCTGGAGTCGGTGAGCCGCTCACCCATCTACACACACTTCAACGAGACGGTGCAGGGCGCGAGCGTGATCAGGGCGTTTGCGGAACAGCAGAGGTTTATCCTGCAGGCTAACAGCAGGGTGGATCACAACCAAACCTCTTACTTCCCCAGATTCGTCGCCACCAGGTCAGAGCTTTCACACAATCATCACACCTCACAGGATTTTTGTGTGTGCACTAAATACATCAGAAAGTAATAGCTACTAGTGAATGAGTTCATAACTGGAACTGGTAAACAGACTGACATTAGCGAATCCTGTTCAACCATAATCTGACTCATGTTCTGATTGGTCTAGATGGCTTGCTGTCAATCTAGAGTTCCTGGGCAGCCTGTTGGTCCTCGCGGCTGCGATCCTGTCTGTGATGGGAAGAGAATCTCTGAGTCCCGGGATCGTCGGCTTGGCCGTGTCACACTCTCTTCAGGTAGGCAAGTGGAAGGGAATAAATATGAAAAGCAGAAAGAGGCACCGCATCACACATTCACACTCTGTATCTCCTCATCTATCTGTCATCTACAGTCAACTCCAGAATTATTGGCACCCTTCAATCGGTAAAATGATTGCATACTATAAAGATTACCTCAATATTTAATTAGTACACCAGGCAGGAGGGTCAGTGCTTTGTGTCGGTTAGTGGTAAAGCTGTAAGTTTAATATTTCTGACATCATCAGAACAGGAACATTTATGCGTTGTGGGAATGACTGTTTATAGCTGCCATAACGTAAGTGAGAACAGGAACTAACTTGTTTTGCAGAAGTTCCACAACATTAAATGTAACTATACACGGGTAAAAAGTATGACATTTCCTTCGTTAATAAACAAAACAATTACTCGTGTTGACAAACTGCTGTGGTGTAAGAGGATGATGTGTTAAGAAACTTCATGGTGGTAACAGTAACTCTGCTTCATCACACCACCCCATCACTGATTATTTTCCCCCTAACAGCACTTCCCTAAATGTTTCATTTCTTACGTATCCAATTTGCTTACATTCATGAAGGTTGCCAGTAATTATGGAGTTCAGTATTTATCTATACTGAATGGACAAAATGTCAAAATGAGGTGATATTACAGCCATTTACTCATCATGTAGTATATAGTTTTAAACAATTAAGAATTGTGTGCGTTATTGATTGTATTTCTGCAGGTGACCGGCATTCTGAGCTGGATCGTACGTGCATGGACAGATGTGGAAAACAACATTGTGTCTGTAGAGAGAGTGAAAGAGTACGCAGACACGCCAAAAGAGGTAACGTGTCAGAATCCCAGTAGCTGCCTTGCCGTTAACTGATTTGGGTGAAATCAGGGTTGTGACATCATTAGGGGTGTAACACAAAGACACTATCTGTACCTGTACCTGTGTAGTGCTTTAAATACTCGTGTCCGTATTTGGATTTTAATTTCGCAGTGGGCGTGGCCTAAACCTGAAGGATTATTTAAAAGTAGGTATGATCCCTGTTAAGTGGAAACACTGGAAAAACCCCATCTTTGGATTTCCTCAATCTCAGCAACACAGTTTTGGCCAAATGAAGCTTTCTTCCCAAATGTATCGAAAAAAGGTTCATTACGCGAAGATTTTTAACACAGTGCACGCTTAGTCACATCTTGTGGTCAAAACCATGAAGTGCAGCTCCTAGTGGATGCTGCAGTAGGGTTTTGGATTCCAGGTAACAAACCTGTATATTCCAGTGCTCTGAAAACTTCTTTTAATTTTTTTTTTTTAACAATAAAGTTAACTGGTAACATTATTTAATGCTGTGTATTATTTATAAAAAAAAGCAACTCCTTTATAATTTTTTGGTGGTATGGGCAAAGCTAAGCTCTTGGACATTTTAATACAAATTTCTTATAAATAGACAACTTTAGTTACTTATATGAATTCATATTTTTCCCAAACTTTAGAAGGTCCTCGTTTCTTTGTTGGTTCCATAATCACTCAATCCTCAGTTTCCTCGAATAACCTTCGAAAAGTGTACCAGGGTTTGAGCTTCTTTTGGATCAAGCTCCAAAGCAGTCACGTGGTTGTGTGCTGAAATGAAGGATGTGATTGGTCATGTGTTTTTTGCAGAACGAATTAAGAGATGATACAGTGTGTTGAAGCAAAAGGTTCACACTTCAGTATGGAGGGTGACATCACAACGGCTATGGTCACTCGAGTTCATAATTTTTCTCACCTAGACATGTGCACAGGATTGTTTCTTTTCATTTCCTTCCTTTCATTTCTAACTAATTTAGTTGGTTCTATTTTCCAAAATATAAAAAACAAGTAGCCTAATTTAAACCAGTGCAACCCTGACCAGGCAGCTACTAAGGATGAACGAATGAACACCTCATGCAGCACATCATGTTTGTGTTAACGAACGTGGGCTTTGTTTGTTCTGCGAGCTTCATATCTGCCCACTCTCTCGTGCCCGCGTGAAAGTTAAAACCTCCGAATCATATATTTTTGTTCGTATCTTTCCATTATGAATGATGTATTAATGTATACATACAGTATTCAGTTACATCCCTAGACATGATGTACCATAAGCATGAAATCTGAAATAATTATACCACTAATTTAATTTGGGTTTGAAAACCAGGTGAAATCAGAACAGCCGAGTCTGACTGTTTCTCTCACAGGCAGCTTGGTCGATGGAGAACGTGCCTCTGCCCTCTCACTGGCCACAAACAGGCAGCATCCAGTTTCACCAGTACGGACTGCAGTACAGAAAAGGTCTCGACTGGGCTTTAAAGGAGATCACACTCAGCGTCCAGGAGAGAGAAAAGGTAAACGTTATAACAACATCGTCAAAGAGCTGACAGAAGAGACGGGAAGGATTCATAGTGATATCACCCTGGGTGCGTTTCTCTTCCGTCACTCAGATTGGGATCGTGGGTCGGACCGGGGCAGGAAAGTCGTCTCTCGCACTTGGAATCTTCCGGATCCTCGAGGCGGTGAAGGGAGAGATCCATGTAGATGGAGTGAACATCGCTAAGATTGGACTGCATGACCTCCGATCTCGCATCACCATCATTCCGCAGGTATGAACTCTAAACACACACACACACACACACACACACACACAGGATGAGGAACCCTTCATACACAACACACTAGATTGCTGTAATAATATGTAAAACCTAGGACTTATGAATGGGACATGGAAAGGGAATGAGTGTGTGTGTGTGTGTGTGTGTGTGTGTGTGTGTGTGTGTGTGTGTGTGTGTGTGTGTGTGTGTGTGTGTGTGTAGGACCCGGTTCTGTTCTCCGGATCTCTGCGCATGAACCTGGACCCGTTCGATGGTTACTCTGATGAGGAGGTGTGGAAAGCTTTGGAACTCGCTCATCTCAAAAGCTTCGTGTCGGGCCTTCAGGAAAAACTGAACCACGAGTGTTCCGAGGGAGGAGAGAACCTCAGGTACTCCGACTCACTCAGGGCTCTCCTCGTCTCTGGAGAAGAGAACGTCAGGGTCACGAGTCTGGCAGAGAACAGAGATGATAAAAAAAACATATTGCTGTGTGTTACTGATGCCTTTAAGCTTCATTCTGTTACACACTCATGTGTATGTTATGTTTGTAAACTGAAACCTGAATCCTCTGAATTTGACTCTGTTAGAGTTCATGTGTTCTTATACGTGTGTGTGTGTGTGTGTGTGTGTGTGTGTGTGTGTGTGTGTGTGTGTGTGTGTGTGTGTAACAGTCTGGGTCAGAGGCAGCTGGTGTGTTTGGCTCGAGCTCTCCTCAGGAAGACGAAGATTTTGGTTCTGGATGAAGCCACAGCGGCCGTGGACGTGGAGACGGACAAACTGATCCAGTCCACCATCCGCACACAGTTCGAGGAGTGTACAGTGCTGACCATCGCTCACCGCCTCAACACCATCATGGATTATACACGGTACACACACACACACACACACACACCGCCTCAACACCATCGTGGATTATACACAACACACACACCGCTTGAACACCATCATGTATTATACACAACACACACAGACACAGACACACACCTTGAACACCATCATGGATTATAAACAGTATACTCTCATATGGTACACCAACTCCACTGTTTCTCACAGGGTTCTAGTGATGGAGCGCGGTTCTATCATAGAAATGGATTCGCCCACTAACCTGCTCTCACAGAGAGGCCTCTTCTACGAGATGTGCCAGGAGGCGGGGCTAGCGTGACTTCATCATCATCATCATCGTAGCTTGTGCTGAAACGAGCAGCGTGATCAGGTCCTGAAGGAACAGATCTCCAGAACATCTGCAGGACAGAACCTTCTGGAACTTTTTTTTTTTTTTTTACACATACACACGATGAAGGTCCTCATGAACAGTGTTACTCAGAGAAGAACTGTTACTGTCTGTCTGTCTGTCTGTCTGTCTGTCTCCCTCATCCCCTCATCCCCTCACTAATTCTGTATATCTGTTCATCCTCTCCATCCTTCCTCCTCCGGCTCTGAAGGAACAGGAAGTTAATTTCTAATCACATACAGAGTGATGTAAAACCTCTGCAATCTAAGTTTGACTCTTGCCTTGATATTCTTGACCTCAATGCCTGGAATTTAAAAATAAAAATAAAATAAAATAAAAAAGGAGAGATTTATTTATATTTAAAAAACTCTCTGTAGCACCAGTGCATTTGCATTTTAGTGATTTAGAAGTTGTCAGTGCTGAGTGTTTTGTACTGTATTATATTTGTATTTTTATATAATATATATTTATAGGAAAATGTTAAAATTTAAGTTTTCTGTATGGCCATAAATAAAGATTAAATTAAAAAAAAACAAGAATTTTATTTGAGTATCCGCTTCATGGAGTCTCTCTCTTACCTCAGTACAAACCAGTTTGCTTTACACACACACGACTATCATCATATAGCTTCATCACACCAAGCCGTCGTTGATTACTTTCCTATAACAGCATAACATCTAATGCTTAATTCCTTACACAGAAAACAAGCTATAAAATGTTATTTCCCTGCTCATGGAATGATTTGTAAAACCTTAGAAATTAAAACGTCACAAAACTTTTACTCTCGCTACCGACATGGCATTTCTCTGTTCGGGACATTCACAAATGGCACAAAAAAAGGGTTACAAAACTATTTATTTTATTTTATTTTATTTAACTCTACATTTTGTTTCATGAAAGGAAGCACACTTCAAAACTAGTGCATGTGTATTACAAATAATAACGGTACGCATACATACTGAACAAACGCACACGAGATAAATAAGAAATAACAAATGAAATGTAACGCATTTGAAATGCAAAAGTTTGGTGATAAACTCCAAGACTGCCCATAAAAAGGATGCGTTTGGTACATTCAGCTACCACACACACACACACACACACACACACACACACACACACACAAAGTAGAAAGATAATTAAAAGAAAACAGCTCTGGATGTATTTAGAGATACGGAGTGCTCATAACGTAGAGTGAGTTCCTAAGAATTCAGACTTCATTATCAGAAGGAAAATAAATCTTTGTCGTATATAAGAGGAGGAAGCAGCTTTAACTAAAATTTGCATAGATAAAAATAACAGACGCACAACCTCTTAAACATGGCGAGTAAATGGTTAAACACATTAAACTGGACACGAGGCGATAATCTCTATTCAACGTGAAAATGCGCTGAGATGACATAGTGGTCATTTTTTAAATAAGGCAAAGCCACAAAGTAATATATTAAGTACGTATTAAAATAGATTTCTCCAGAAGTATCCGGTGGCCACAGAATAATTAATTACTGCATAATAAAACGAGTGAATTAGATCAGTGCGGCTACAGAAACCCAGACAGTACGAAAAACCTAGAGATGATTGTTAATATTAGACGTTACTTAGCCCACGTCTGCTTTCCTGTCAAATCATTAACGGGACGCCACGTGTTAAATGTGACGTTCTTCAAAATATTAGGTTACGCAACATGAGGTACCTTCTCTGTGGGCTCGAGTTATTTTTTAATTTTTAAAAAAAAAAAAAAAAAAACACACCACAGCGCGGTTGAAGTCTCGATTCTGATTGGTCAGAAGGTGTCGATTCGTTTTCTATAACAGCAGCTCTGACAGTAGTGCAGGTTTATATTAACGCAACCGTTCTAATCCGTTATTGTCATTCAACGAACACGTCTTACTGCTGATCTGGTGAAGTTTTCTGCAGGAGTCTGCACTGTCAGCTCTTTGTAACAGTCAGAGGTAAAGCTGTACCTGTATGACCTGTGACTTTACACCTTGCCGTATCTTTTTTTTTTCTTTCTTGTCTTATAAACTTAAAGAGAGGCTGGTGAGGAAACGACCGTCTATAGCTGACGAGTCATAACAAAGGAACTTGTTTTACGGACATTTGACATTAAATGTAACCAGAAAACAGATAAAAGCATGACCTCATTCTTTTCGATTGTAATTTCTGTAAAACCGCTGTAGTACAAGAGGAATAAAACACTTCAGGACGTGCCCTTACAGGAAAACAGCCAACGGTCACTGATTATTTTCCTAGAACAGCACGACAGCGTGTTTCATTCCGTACATAACCACCACTTCACCTCAGCAGCTCTGTTTGAAGGAAACATCACGGATCGTTGAAATCGGCATCACAGCACCGTGTACCACTCAGGACTGAAGTGCCTGAGAAAGTGTTTGAGGAGAAAGTCTCCTGAACTCAAGTCTGTCGGAAGGCAGCACGACGAGATCTAAATGTTCGATAATGTTTTGGGAGGGAAAAAAAAAACAAAAAAACAACCACAAATTGAGATGAAGCTTAGTAATCTGTGACAAAAGACTGATTATGTAATGAATGTCAACTCGCGCTCTCATATCAACATGATGAAGGTTATATTTTTCCTCTAACTGTGTTCAGACAGTTTTTTTTTTTTTTTTTTTTTTTTACCCAGCACCGAGACTGCACTGGCTCGCGTTTAGACACACAGTACAGATCTCTACTTGATATAAATCGACGCCTTTTCCCCCCCCTATAGTGCGCAAAGACGCCGTAATGATGCGACGAACTGGGCTGGTACCTCATGGGACCTGAGTATGTCATTTTTTTGTTAGAAACCCCAAAAAAAGATTTGATGTGTCGTATAGAAGATGGCACGTTTAAGCTAAAGATTATGACCCTGTAAATGAAGTACGCAGCCAGATCCAGTGTAGACATAAGTACTAGTGGCATCATCTACTGAAATATTATAGAAATGGCAGTGGCAAAAAAAAAACTGTCATCTAGGATGATACCATCATGTGCAACCTGCAAGATTTAGCTACAGTTATTAGCGTGCATTCACACTAGCAAGCAGGAAGCAGTGGCTCTGCACCGGGTCTGTCTCCTGGGGGCGTGGCACAACTGCTAATGTCTCCTGGGGGCGTGGCACAACTGCTAATGTTGTCTCCTGGGGGCGTGGCACAACTGCTAATGTTGTCTCCTGGGGGCGTGGCCTGCAAATTCCAATAACATACGGGAGAACCCACATTTTTAGAGCATCCATTTTTTGGGTTTGTTTTTTTTTTTTTTGCATGACACACTGTTATATTTATTTAGGCATCTTGTTTATTTTATTTTGTTTTATTTCACTCTAAGGAATAGAATAAATAACCTGGATATTTAACCAAATATATATAACCTTTTTAAATTTGAGCTCGCTAGTGTGAACGCAGTTTTAATGAAACTGAAATTTTAATGATCATCGCCACTTTGTGATGTCTTTACAGTTTTCTCCTAAAAATGGCAGATTTATTTATTAGATAATACAGAGGCCTAAGAGGACTCTGTCAATTATATTAATTTCCTGTTCTGTAATCTTTGGACTGCTTGACACTCTCTCACACACACACACACACACACACACACACACACGCGGGAGGTATTCAGGGATTCAAACCTACACGTCATTGGACCGAAACAAGGCCTTGTTTTGATCCAAAGCTTAAACAGACTGTACTAAAAGCCTAACACATCTCGCTTTAAAGCCTCGAGGTTCTGAAAGAAAACAGACACGTCCAGAAATGTCGATTTATAAATTAAACTAAACTAAAGTTCTCTTTTTGCACTTCAAATAGTCTGGAGAAAAAAAAAAAATATCTGACTCAATTTCGTTTTTGGTGTGAAAAATTTGAGTCTTTCTCTACAGTAACAGCTCGTTAACAGCAGCAGGAAAACAAAGTGCTTGTTAAAGATGATCTCCCCACAGGCTCCGCCCACAGCCGTGTTCTAGAACGGGCAGTTCATTCTGGCATGAGAGCCGAGAGGGTGGATTCCGGAGTGACAGCGGTGTTCTAGAACAGGTGGTGGATTCCAGAAGTAAAATGTGTGTTCTGCGATGGACAGTTAATTCCGGGGTGAGAGCTGTGTTCTAGAACGGACGGGAAATTCTGGAGTGACTGTTGTATTCTAGAACAGACGAGGACACCCAGAGTGACCGCAGCATTCTAGACTGCACAGTGGATTGCAGAGTGATCATGCCAGAAAGACTGCTGCTTCCGTCTTTCTTTCTTTCTTTCTCTTTTTTTTTTAAATCAGGCCAAACCCGAGTCTTTAGCCATCTTGTAGAAGATCCCCCTCTTTGCGACGAGACTGGACGGAGAACCAAACTCCACCATCTGGCCTTTATCTAGAACCAGCACCCTACAGACACAGAAAAGACAAAATGTGAGCAGGTAGTGCGAGAGAGAGTGTGTGTGTGTGTGTGTGTGTGTGTGTGTGTGTGTGTGTGTGTGTGTGTGTGTGTGTGTGTGTGTGTG
>CM074986.1:2473907-2488571 GCA_037576825.1 Pangasius krempfi
TAATATACATTACAAAATTCCCCCAAAATTTTTTTTTTTTTTTCTGTATAAATTTTTTTTTTTAATAAAATTATTTAAAAAAAAAAAAAAAAAAAAAAAAAAAAAAAAAAAAAAAAAGACATGAAAGCAAAACCATACAAATAAACAACAGCAAGAAAGAAAAGCCTGGGACTTTAACGTGTCGGAAAGAGACGCTTTAACGTTGTGTATAAAACAGACGGGTCGAGCTGTGAGGTTCTTCAGGAATGAAACGAGAAGCAGTGAATAAACCGGAACAGGACATTCGGGTTAGAATAATCACAGCGGAGAGCTGAAAGTGATTATTTGTGGCTGAGATCTGAGGATTTACACAACCTACCAAGTGTGTAAACAGCTCTTTAAAACCATCATCACAAACAATTTCCAGAAAATGGCTGACAAACTTTCCACATAAACACAACTCCATCCCAGATGAACACAGGAACCGAGGACGATTCAGACAAACTATACACACGTGTGTAATATTATAAAATGCTATAATTTTACTCTGAGGCTCTTTAAAAAGTGTACATTGTATTTGATTAAACATTGTTTGCTATTACAGCTGCAGCCTTAAATAAAGATGAACAGAATATAAGTCTTAATGATTTTAATATATGAATGTATTACAGAAGATTTGGTTTTTACTTTAGGAAAGATTCAATTTTAAAAGATTAAAAGAGCTCGCGTGACATTGATCACCATTCATCATTATGAAAATAATAAATAATTTGGTCATTGTTTATAAACAACAACAATAACTAATAATGATGATGATGATGATGATGATGATGACATAGGCTTGGTGTAGCCTTATGATGATTTGCTAACTAGCTAACTAACTCTAAGAAAGTAAGTTAGAAAGCTAATCTCTAAAACAATATGTTAATTAGTATAATAAATAACTAAACGCGCTCACGTGCAATGGAATACAGCGCCGCCATTTTACATGTTGTCTAAAAACATACTGTGTGCATGTAGCTATATATATAAGGGTCCGTTAATTAGCATTAGCATTAGCATGGTTTAACCGGCATTCGCAGGTTTGAAAAGCTTAGCAATTTCAGCACCGAATGCTCCAGGGTTTGTCACGGAGTCTACACACGGACTCACCCAGATGGGGTCGGAGGAGTCAGAGGAATCCGCGCTGCAGAAGCGGTCCATGTCCGAGAGCTGCGTGGGAGCGCGTCCGCTTTCCCTCAACACCGCCGCGGCTTCAGGTTCATCACCTCCCCGCTCACTCTTATGGACTTACGCAAAACGGGCGCGTTTAGGCAGCCGGGTTCTTGCCCCCCACAGCCGTTTTACGGATAAAGCCACGCCCTCTTCCGAGTAATCTGCGCTGTGATTGGTCTTCTTCGGCTTCTTCTTCCGCGCTCTGATTGGACAGGGGTCGTGTGCTCGAGAGGCTGTTTTTTTGGTTCAGGTGTTTATTTTTTTTGGACGAGCTGCAGTAGTAAACATCTGAGCGCGCGCGCCAGAGCTTCCGGTTAAATTCAATAAATAAATAAAAGAACAATAATATAAATAATCACATATTACATATAATAAAAAAAATATATATATATATATATATATATATATATATATATATATATATAAATATATATAATAGTTATTGTGATTCAATTATTAAGAGTTATTTTCTGTTTGGAAATAATAATAATAATAATAAGAAGAAGAAGAAGATCATTGTTCTTTTAAGAATTTATTAACAAATTATCTAAGGTATATAAGATAAATACCTTACATTTATTTAAGATATAAATTACTTATATTAGTTTTTTTTATAATTAATTATTAAGAGTTAATCCTTTGCTGTCATTTTCATATTCTGTTTGTAAAAAAAAAAAAAAGAAAAAAAAAAACAGCAACAAGAACGTTATTTATTTGGCTAATTCTTATTCTTTTAAAAAATGTATTGACAAATTAATTTTCTGTCATTATTAAAGTTATGACAAATGATGCATAGTAGTCATTGTAACTCTTTTTTAAGAGTCATTAATAAATCCTTTTTTTTATATAATAATTTTATAATAATAGATTTAATAATAATATGTATGCACACAGCAGTTAACTCCATTTATGAAGCAGTGTGAAAGTGTATTCCATGATCATTATCATATTTATGATTTATGATTTATGATTTATATTTCCCTCAAACCACTTTTGCGTCTCAGAAGTCAGGATATTTGTTTGATGATTAATAAACACTGCCATCTACTGGACACGTGCTGCCACTTCAGCAGCTTTCACTTCACTTCTACAAAAGCTTTACAGAATTATTCACATCCTTCATGAAAACAAGGAACATTACGAATAATATTACATGCAATGGATGACGTTTTGTCTATAAACACACAAGAACACATAAAACTGTAGGCTGGTTGCAAAATTATTGGCACCCACACAGTTATAAATATTTGGTGAAGCCTATCCTGGAGAGAAGAATCCAGCAAGACAGAGAGGAGATCTCTGTGGAGGAGTGTAGACCCATTACAATTACAATCTCCTTCATAATCTCACGCTTGCAAAACATCAATTTTGTGTCCTGCAACACTTTCTGATCATGCAGAAGTCATGACACGACCACCATGACGTCTTCACATCGTCTTGACAAGCTGCTGTGAAAAAAATCCAGAAAGTGTCACTGATGCATCAACACACTACACACTGTGTTTATGGGGATTGTTTTGTATTCAGTCCTTTATTTTTTTAACCCAACATGCCGATGGTGTGGTGTTTGTTCTCCTTTGATCACATTACACTTCTGATCAAACTCAGTGAAGCTCAGGAGCAGAATGATCATATATCTAATTTCACTTTTTTTAAATCATCAAAAAATATATATATATACACACACATACATACATACATACATACATCAGGCATAACATTAAAACCACTGAGAAGTGAAGTGAATAACATTGATTATCTTGTTACAATGGCACCTGTCAAGGGGTGAGATACATTAGGCACAACTGAACAGTCAGTTCTCAAAATTGATGTGTTGAAGGCACGAAAAATGGGCAAGCGTAAGAATCTGAGCCACTTTCACAAGGGCCAAAGTGTGATGGCTAGACGACTGGGTCAGAGCATCTCCAAAACGGCAGGTCTTGTGGGGTGTTCCTGGTGAGCAGCGGTTAATACCTACCAAAAGTGGACCAAGGAAGGACAACCGGTGAACCAGCGACAGGGTCATGGGCGCCCAAGGCTCACTGACGCGCGTTGGGAGTGAAGGCTAGTCCGTCTGGTCTGATCCCACAGAAGAGCTACAGAAGTAGCACAAATTGCTGAAAATTTTAATGCAGGCTCTGATAGAAAGGTGTCAGAACACACAGTGCATCTTGGGGTTGTGTATGGGGCTGTGTAGCCACAGACCTGTCAGAGAGCCCATGCTGACTCCTGTCCACTGCCAAAAGTGCCTACAATGGACAGGTGAGCATCAGAACTGGACCACAGAGCAATGGAAGAAGGTGGCCTGGTCCGATTTACATCATGTGGAAGGCAGGGTGCATGTGCATCGTTTACCTGGGGAAGAGATGGCACCAGGATGCACTATGGGAAGAAGGCAAGCTGGCGGAGGCAGTGTGATGGTCTGGGCAATGTTCTGCTGGGAAACTTTGGGTCCTGGCATTCATGTGGATGCTATTTTGACATATACCACCTACCTAAATGTTGTTGCAGACCAGGTACACCCCTTCATGGCAACGGTATTCCATAATGGAAGTGTCCTCTTTCAGCAGGATAATGCGCCCTGCCACACTGTAAAAATTGTTCAGGAATGGATTGAGGAACAGGACAAAGAGTTCAAGGTGTTGACTTGGCCTCCAAATTCCCCAGATTTCAATCCAATTGAACATCTGTGGGGTGTGCTGGCCATCAAATCCGATCCATGGAGGCTCCACCTCGCAACTTACAGGACTTACAGGATCTGCTGTTAACATCTTTGTGCCAGATACCACAGCACACCTTCAGAGGTCTAGTGGAGTCCATGAATCGGCAGGGCTGTTCTGGTGCCACAATGGAGATCTACACAATATCAGGCAGGTGGTTTTAATGTTAAGCCTGATCGGTCTATATATATATATATATATATATAATATATATGCTTCTTCTTGTGCTTAATAATATTTTACATTGTTATGCATGTTTTATATCCATTACTAGACTTTTGGACATCAGCGATCATTGATTCATTTTCCTGATTTTACATGAGTGACTTCATATTTCATCACAAGCAGCAATAACGTTTCTGGAGACTGAAAGAAACTTAAAAGCAGGAGAATGAATATGATTAAAAACAGAATTTATTTTCCATCTTATATACATATACAGGACTGTGCAAAATAAATAGCCACATGTAAAGAAATGCTGTAAAGCAAAGACACCTTCCAAATCAAGGAATACATCCACAGTAAAGAGCAGCAGTCAGTCAGTAATTAAACAAAGTGAACAGTGTGAGTTTTTGTCTTTAAAAAAGAAAATGCATCAGTAGACTCAGGAACGTGTTGTACAGTTTCATAAGGAAACTGATTCTTGGAGAATCGGCCACAGCTCATCTAGAGACTTTGTCACACTTGTTTCTGTTTTTGTAAATCATTCCTGACAGCAAAGTTTGGGGTTTTTTTTGTCTGAAAAGTGGTCTATAATGTAATACGTTGCTTTTGGAATAATAATGTTTGGAAATCTAAAATGTTTTTTTTCTTCCCCTGATTAAATAATGTAAATCTCATAAAATAAACATCTATATCAAAACCTCAATTACAAAAAACTTACGCTGCCTGAGACTTTTGCACAGGACTGTACAAGATTTGGTATTTTAAACTTTTTTTTTTTTTTTTTTTTTAAATAAATAGTATTTATGCATTAATTATATGCATTATGATACTTATAAGCATCAGTGTGTTGAAGAATGGCTCTTTTTTTTTTTTTTTTTTTTTTTTTTTTAAAGCTTGATGTCAAACGTTGCTGACTCAAGAAGCTTCTTCCAGATGAAACACACACACACACACACACACACACACACACACACACACACACACACACACACACACACACACACACACACACAATATATTTAAACTGATTACAATACATTTCACTCATCCATTCATCTCTCAGTAAGCACTTTTATCCTGGTTAGTGTTGAAGAACTGGGAAACTATCCCGGGAACACTGGGTGAGAGGAGGGAATACATGTCAGTTCATTGTAGAGACACACACACACACACACACACACACACACACACACACACACACCTCCACAACTAGACACAAATTTAGAGTCACCAGGTCACCTAGCGGCATGTTTTCGTGAGGAAATCTGGAAAACCAAGAGGAACCCTCAGGATCGAACAAGGGCCCTGGAACTGTGACACACACACACACACACACACACACACACACACACACACACACACACACACACACACACACACACTAATACATCATACATCATACATCATGTTTTCACTTGCGCAGGAAGGAGACTCGAGTCGTTTTTGTTTAGTAAGACGTTTATTCTGCACATCTGCTGATGGAACACTGGTTTTACATGAACATGAGAATCTGCTGTGTTTAATCCAAACTGCATCTTAAAACTCAACTCATCTCTCAGTGACCGTGTGATTTAAACACCTGATCGACGGCAAAAAGGCAAACAGACAAAACTGTAACGAGTCTTTAGTGATTAACGGCAAATGTAAACATGTAACTATGTCCTTGATCTTCCTGTCTATCGATCCATCCATGCATCATAACTCCTATATTAGTAGAGAAAACAGCACGTACGAGCTCCTCTTTACATTTCTAATTTTAACATAAAACACTTTGTAGCCTTCACTGAAGTATTTAATTCATCGTAACTACACTACAGAGACACCGCATGCAGGAAACGGGTCCACTTCTTAAAATTGACGTCCCGGACAAACCGCAAGAAAGAAAGAAAAACAGGAAGGCTCTGGACTCATTTACTGGAACATTTTATAAAGAAACGTCCCAAAAGTACTAGCGCTCTAATGAGGCTTCTCATCATCGCTTACTCCAGCTTTAGAACGGAGAAATGGCTGCGTTGTCCTACGGCGCTACCGAACTCTGATTGGTCAGAAGGTGAACGGCATCTCTCGTTCTAATACGCTATCGTTTCTATAGTAACGGCTCATACACAGAAACTTGTACAGCGGACAACAGACTTTGGGGTTGCGCACGGACCGATTAAGAATCGTAAGCAGTCGTTGAAGCGGGGGGAGTTTTCTTTAACATTTATGGAAGGAGTCTCCAGTGTCAGTGCTTTGTAGGTAAAGCTGAAACTTTAGGTAAGTTTTCCGACATTTTTTTTTTTTTGGGTCTTATTAACATCGAGAGAGGAAACGTCTTGTTTTGTCGATGTTTCACAACATCAAACGTTACATCATTCTTTAATAAATTTTAAAAAAAAACGTCATTGTTGGCAAATTGCTGTGGTATAAGAGGAATAAAACATTTAAAGCACAATAGCGCACCCACGAGTGTTTTATTCCTTCTATAGACCTAGAAGCCGTATTCTGTTCCGTGTCCCTCTCAGATTAACCCTCTGCTGTAAACGTGCTCTTCTCTCGCGACTCGTGTCTCTCTGTGATGCAGCGTCTATTCTCCGTCTCAGTGTCCCCCCGGAGAACGCGACCCGAAACTAAGCCTGAGGCACAGGTTTCGTCAAATTGCAGCAGAGACACGTTTCGCATCAGCAAAAGCTCTTTGAGATAGAAAATTAGTGTCACGTCAGCCACGCAAAAGCCATTACTGTACATGCTTAGGAGAAAAAGATTAAATCTAACATGTAAAGGGTTCTAAGGTTCATCCCTAACGGAACCCTGATCAAGCGAGAACCTAACAATCATCGACGCTTTGTACATGTGTGCAATATGACAACGTGACAAATTTATACAATCATTTACCATTTCTATATTTTGAGCGCATCCTGAGTCTCCTTAGTGCTTTTATACCGCTAACGCTGTTGCTGTGACGACAAAAAATTTGTTTTTCTTTCCCCTCATCTTACATTTTAAGCAATTTATTCCTAAAAAAAAGTTTTTTTTCTTAACCTGCCACTCATAACGTGAAAGGTCTGTTCCAATTTGTTAGCCAGTGACAGAAAATTAAAATATCTTGATGTCCTGTCTGCTAACGTACAGGAACGAGGCTCGGCTACGAGTGCCCCGAAAAGGGCAGGTGTGTCACGGACGCAAAGCAACAACGTTTCAAAATGTTATTCCTGACCTGCTAAAGCTAGAACGGTTTGCACCAGACTTCTAATTGCTCTTTAGAAGACATTTTGCACACAGACCCATATGGCAATATTGCAGTCCCTAAGTCTGAGCAGCACTGCACAGTTTAGTGTTTCCTGCTCGCGCACACACTCGCACACACTCGCACACACTCGCACACACTCGCACACACTCGCACACACTCGCACACACTCGCACACACACAACCTGAGTCATCTCATTTGCATGAATATTTGTGCTCACCTACAAGGTAACAGCTAAAGGAAGTGTATAGCTTTGTGCGGAGTTGTTCGTTGTCTCTAATTCGATAAAATGGACACACCGACGTCACAGAACGCCGTCACAGAACGCCGTCACAGAACGCCGTCACAGAACGCCATCACAGAACGCCATCACAGAACCAAATCATTTTCATCCTCAGTCACTCCATGCCTCAGACTCAGTTAGGACTTTGAAAAAGGAAATATTGATTAAAATTATAATCTAGCTGTAATATATCTTTCCAAAACATAACATCTTAAAAAGCTACAGCTCAATCAGGTTAAACATATGGCTATAATCTCTCCTTCCTTATCAGATCATTCCGCCTCGTAGCTCCAAGTGCAGAATTAAAGAAGCAAACTACACACGCCAAACATGCCTCACAGGATAGACTATTTTCAGGGTAAATATAAATTCTATTCATATTTCTTAAATGTATTGAATCTGAGGCATTAGAATAACATTTCCTACGGATAATCTCATTTCTTACTTCCACCTTCGACCGTTTTTCACCCTATTAGGTCATGAAACGGATCGTCATCCGATAAAGACGTAAACCGAGACGCGTTACAGCAGAAAACCCCCCAAACTGTGCAGTGCTAATATCCATTTCAGACATTTTCATTGTAAAAACAGTGGGAAAAAAAAGTACATATGTAC
This sequence comes from Pangasius krempfi, assembly GCA_037576825.1. Lineage (NCBI taxonomy): Eukaryota > Metazoa > Chordata > Actinopteri > Siluriformes > Pangasiidae > Pangasius > Pangasius krempfi. The sequence continues at coordinate 2,482,112 of CM074986.1, forward strand.
ATATCAGGCTGTAAATATAGACAAAGTTATATAAAAAAAAAAAAAAAATAAAAAATAAAAAAAAAAGGAGAGGGATTAACCCTCAGTTAACAGTAGTAATAAAGCAGAGACGAGCTCACACACTCCGAGTGCGAGAGTGTTAAACCCTTAGTCAGCTGTAGGCATGCATAGAAGAGTCCAGAACAATCACACACACAATGGAGAGAGAGAGAGAGAGAGAAAGAGAAAGAGAGAGAGAGAGAGAGAGAGAGAGAGAGAGAGAGAGAGAGAGAGAAAGAGAGAGAGAACACGTGAGTCACACCACCATTTTGGGTCCGAAATCCAGCCGCTTCACCATCCTGTAAAATCACAAGAAGCAAAGTATTAGAGAGAGAAAGAGAGAGAGAGAGAGAGAGAGAGAGAGAGAGAGAGAGAGAGAGAGAGAGAGAGAAAGATGACAGCTAAGATCTCAACTAAGAACAGACTAATCCTTGCTTTGGTGTAAAGTTACAGCTTCACCTCTGACACTCAAAACTCTCCTTCCATAAAGGTTTAATAAACGTCTCCTCACAGAAAGCGTCACCATGTCAGCGATTACTCACATTTCTAGTCCGTTTCTGTAGCGCATCTGAGCGCATTAATAAACATCTACGGGAGATTCTGGAGCGACGTGTTAAGAAAACATCAGCTGATGGAATATCTTACGGAAGAACGTGTTCTAGAAACGTGTAGAATATTCGTGTGTATACGACGGGCCTCACTGAACAAGCTGGATTTACTCGTTTATATGAGCTCCCGAGTGTGTGAGAATCTGCGCACGGGGACACGAAGTAACGTAAACCTTGACTTGATCGACTTCAGATCATATGCAGTTTCACATCTGGAGTATACTGTTGAGTTTAAACTGCTTATTTTTATTATGTTTACAGCGTTTAGCAGCATCTGTCCGCGCAGAGCCGTAAGCGTAAACAAACGCCTCAGCCGACGGAAGATTTACAGCTTAGTTATTTATTATTAATATGATCTGTTATTAAATATTTTTACTGGCATCAAAGTGATTCAAAAAAATAAATTCCACTTCTGTTTTTCAGGCTTTACCCTGATTATTCATTTCGTGCTCCGAGGCTGTCTGTGCACTCGACCTTTTATAGAAACGAAACGTTTGAAGATCTGACCGATAACTTCAGCGTAGCTTACGCAAACATTTACACACGACGCAAGCTTACGTTTCAGTGTGTGTGTGTGTGTGTGTGTGTGTGTGTGTGTGTCTCACTCACCCCTCGAACAGACCGTTAGTGCTCGACTGGTTCTCCAGCGCTTCTCTCGGCGTGCTGTGCGCGCTCTGGGCCGTCGCCGAGCGGCTCGGCGTTCGATCCTGGACCTGCAGCTCTCTGCACGACGCCAGCTTCGACTCCAGATTCTGAAACACACGCGCAAACAAACAACAAGGACGTAAAAGAAGAAGTATTGACCCATGATGAGTTGTGCAGTCGGTCATTACATTTATTCATCTCCTTCACACAAAATCTAAACACAACTACACAATACACACACAGTGCAATTCGCACAAGTGTGCAGGACAAGAACACACAAAAACAAATGCAGATCAAAATAGAATTGTTTGTCATCACTTAATCAAATGTCTATTATTATTATTATTATTATTATTATTATTATTATTATTAAGCTAGTTGACTTACGCCGACTTTCCTCAGCAGCTCTCCTACGATGTTGAGTGCGGAAATCCGTGCCGACGTCGTCAACGGCGTCCCAGTAAGACCTTCAACTAAATCACACAAACGTCGTCATGAATAATTATTCATCAGAACTTCAGTTTGGCTTTTTTTTTTTCTGCTGTAAAAAAAAAATGATTAAGTCAATTCTGTCCTCATTAAACATGGGAAGTTTAATACTGTGATTCTGTGTGTGTGTGTGTGTGTGTGTGTGTGAGGTCTCACTTCTGCTGTAGGAGGATGGCGGCGTGTGAAACGCGCTCCCGGGGCTCACTGCTGCTCTGGGCGGTGTAGTGAGGAGCGAGGAATGAGCGGACGGAGCGTGTGACGGCGTCGACTCCACCTTCTCTCCGTCCACTGAAAGGCTGAGGGACGGTTTACGGTCCTGCTTCTGTTTCACAGCCAGCTCCTGCCTCAGATCTACACACACACACACACACACACACACACACACACACACACAGAGCAGGAATAAACAGTCACATGACTTACACAAACATTACTAAAAGAACATACGCAGAAGCATAATCAGTGACAGACGAACAATATTCATCTCTTAGGCGAATGAAATTCACCACGTGGCTCAAAACACTTTTTTTTTATTACTTGATAAAGAGCTTTTTAATAAGAATCTGAATATAAAGCTAATTAAAACTATTTGCTAAAAGTTAAGATAATTAATATGAGATTACAGATACTGATATCGAGACCAAGCTGATATTCTTTTCTTTAAAAAATATCAAGTTTTAAAATGACAATTGTTTCTATTTTTTTTTGCAAACTCCTTCAGTCACATGGAAAATGTAAAAAATATAAAAAAATCATCATCTCTTTATGTGTAAATGTTTCCAGTTCCAACAAAATTCTTGTCCAAATCCAATTCCAATCTTTTCCATTTGTTTTAAGATCAGATTGAGTTTGTTTTTTTCCCTCTGAACTACATTTTTTCACCGTCTGCTCCTGGGAATTTTATCGCTGCAACGTCTGATTAAAAATATGCAGCCTACATAAACATGAATTTTAAAAAGCCACCCACTCAATACATGTAGATAAATATATAACGTCCGCATCCTGTAACACAAACTGGACTATTTAAAAGTTGTAAAAGCCCAAACGCCTGAAAATTCCTCATTGGCAGCGAGTGGGTGTTCCTCGCGTGCGACGCTCCACATGGGAGACTCGTGGTTTTGTTGACGTACCTGTGAACCTGTGTGTGAGAGCAGCGTTTGGAGCTCACCTCGAGCTTCATCCTTCAGCCTCTGCACCGACTCCAGCAGATTCTCCTTCTCGTCCAGCTCGCTCTCCAGGAAAGCGTTTCTCTCAATGACGTGGTTCATCCTCTGCTCGAAGTCCTCCAGAGACATGATGGTGGCCCTGAGAGAGAGGGGAGGGGGGGGGGGGACAAAAAAAAACAAAACAAAACAAGCCTGTATTGAGTGTAATGAGGTTTTATTTCCAAATCGTCCACTTCCCCTTCATCGTCAAGTAACGCCGTCACATACAATCATAAGAACTCTATAACGCGTTGTGATGAATTCTTGTTTCTCGCGCACCTTTTGGCTCTCTCCAGGTCATCGTTGGCCTGCTCCAGCTCTCTGATGTATTTCTGTAGCTGGTCTTTGATGGCGGTGGTCTCGGCTAACTCTCCCTCCAGGCCAGAAATCCGTCTGTACGTCTCCGAGTGCTGCGTCTCGTACTTCTCCTAGAGAGAGAGAGAGAGAGAGAGAGAGAGAGAGAGAGAGAGAGAGAGCGCGAGAGAGAGAGAGAAAAGCAGCAGCTGTGACCAGGACGTACAGCTAGTCAGACATGCAGTTTGCACTTACACTTACACTTACAATGCTAAACTGATGGCTTTAAACTTCCGAAAGAACATTTCGGGGAAAAAACTGTTAACCTCTTTAGCAGGGTGGTTACAATCACGCTGCATTTGACTAAACCTCAAACTCAATATTGAATTTCCGACCTCCAATTAGAAAAAACAAACAGGAAACATCCCCGCAACTTGGAATTCCTATCCAGAAACTGGGGACGGTCTCCTTAATCCTGAGTTCAGCGAGTAACGCCAAATAAAAAACTGCTCGCCGATCAGATTTGTGCTTCGGAAGCTTTTATACATGATGCAGACGTGAGCTTTGTAAACATTCAGTGACCAACACTGACCAGCAGATGTCTCTCAAACATACTGTAAAAAGGTTTTTTTCAACACCTAACATTAAATCTAATTCCTGTCCTGTCCAACAATCAAGGAAATAAAACACACACATATACACAGTTATACAGACCGTTACGTCTGAGGACGAGGGAGTGCAACCTAAGAGGTTTATCAAGCTCATGTGAAACAGATATAGCGGAATATTTCCCCTCGCTGAACACTTTAGATGCCATTTAATGTTGTTTTACAGAGAATTTTGATATGGGATGACTATAAATATATCTCTGTAAATGTATCTGGTGCATTTAAGATCCCAGATCAAACTGACGCTCATATATCACTGTTTTCCTACAGAGAAGAAAAAAAACCTTCCAGAGACACACACACACACACACACACACACACACACACACACACAGTCATCAGCTGCTTCTCAGGCTCTCAATCAACCCTGTTGTTTTCCTCTGACTGTGCGTCTCACTCACTAACTGCCTACGTAATTAAAAACACACACACACACACACACACACACACACACACACTAAATTAACTCCTCACAACTGAAAAAGCACAAATGAATTCACACACGAATAGGTCACACACGAAGGCGTGAGAGAGTATCATCCAAAAGGAAAACAGCACAATCGGAGCGCAAACATCGAACAATAGTCCCTTTTTATCCGAGTCTGTATTCGTGGCTCTTTAAACCGATGCATCGTTTATTTATTCCACAAAATCCAATCGCTCGGCTCCAGCGGCCGAAAGTCTCAGGACGCTTTCTCACACTATTCAGCTGTGTTTCCCTCCTCAGTGCGGTTCAATTGGGATAAGAGATAAGTGCATTTATTTAAAAAAAAGAAAAAAGAAAAAAAAAAAAAGACACACTTGTCAACTGAGACCACCTGAGAGAGAGAGAGAGAGAGAGAGAGAGAGAGAGAGACCAAAAGAGGAAGAGACATAAAGAGAGACAGACAGGGACAGAGAGACAGACAGGGACAGAGACAGACAGGGACAGAGACAGACGAGAGAGATATACAGAGAGACAAAAAGAAAGAGACAGACAGAAACAGAGAGAGCCTGACAGAAAGGGAGAGACACAGCAATATAAAGATGGAGACAGAAGGATAAAGAGACAGACAGATAGAGGGAAGGGGGGGGAGAGAGAGAGAGACAGACAGAGAGAGAGAGAGAGAGAGAGAGAGAGAGAGAGAGAGAGACACAGAGGAAGACAGACAGGGAGGGAGAGACAGAGGAAGGCAGACGGAGGGAGAAAAAAAAACAGAGAGAGAGAGAGAGACTGAGCAATAGAGACAGATAGATATAGACAGACAGATAGACAGACGATCTCAGTCTGCTTCCATCAGAACCCCGAGGCAGGGTCGTCTAATCAGGTGGGTGAAAAGGGCCTCATGCTAAACTATGCCTCAGCTATAAATGTGTCTGAGCACCAGAGATCGTGTGTGTGTGTGTGTGTGTGTGTAAGATTGCTGTTCAGAAAATTACGCTTTCAGCAAGAGAAATACAGAAGCGCTGCTGAGAACTCTCACCACATGTTTTTTGCAAGTAAATTATTTTTAGTCGCTGCAGACCAAGCGCTCGTGTTACTCAGTTGACAGACGACAAGTAAAACAGCGAACGTTTCTCTTCAGCCGCGCGGCCACGGAGGCACGTGCATGTCACCCTGAACTATTTTTAAATATTTAAATACTTTAATATTTCCCAGTGGCAGAAAGCAGCAACTATAAACAAAGACACACAGTTCTGTCTGAGCGTGTACAAGAAATTGTTACTTTATTAACTACATAAAGCCTTGTAGATAATCTGTAACAAAAATATCGGCCTAAGCCCCGCCCCCTCCTGAGACGGCCCTTGACCTAGAGTCCACTTCACTTTAAGAGTGAGAACGCAAAGCACAGGAAGTGACCAATGAACCAAAGACTTTTTTTTCCCCTGAGGACATGTTCATCCACGCCCTCCACACACACACACACACACACACACACACACACACACACACACACACACACACACACACACACACACACACACACCCTTAAGCAAATGATTCTGTTGTTGTTGAGTCCTGTTTAAATCTGTGCAGCATCGAACTCCATCAGATCAAACAGGAAACAAAACAAAAGTATCCCATTCACTGGGAATCACACAATAAACCAGCCTCTGTTTCTATAATAAATATTATAGAACCGTTTTAGATTTCCAGAAAGGGCGACGTTGCCCAGAGAGACCACAGTCCCGCCCACTTGTTTCCTATTGGCTCGCGTGGATTCACAGGTCGAAATTTACTAAAAGCGGGCGCGAAAGCAGAAGCAACTGCTACCGGAAGCAAACGCACGTCTTTCACTTCTTTCTCCTTCAGTGAAATGACGTCTCTACTGGGTGAACTTTACTGCAGTTTGGTCTGACTGTTGAGTTCCCCTGTATCACCATAGCAACAAGTTTATATATATAAAAAAAAAAAGAAAAAAAAAAAGAAAAAAAAAAAAAAAAAAAAAAAAAAAAAAAAAGGTAAAGTTAAACAAAACAAAGGGGAAAAGTTTAAAACCCATAAAAGGCCAAGGGGAAACAATTAAAACCG
>CM074986.1:2488671-2499793 GCA_037576825.1 Pangasius krempfi
GACATCTGGACTCCTTTAATACCGATTACAGGACATCTGGACTCCTACAATACCGATTACAGGACATCTGGACTCCTTTAATAACGATTACAGGACATCTGGACTCCTTTAATACCGATTACAGGACATCTGGACTCCTACAATACCGATTACAGGACATCTGGACTCCTACAATACAGATTACAGGACATCTGGACTCCTACAATACCGATTACAGGACATCTGGATTTCTATAATACCGATAAACGGTGATGGTGACATATCGTTCGAGCCGTACCTTGAAGCATTCCAGTTCTGCACGTAGCCGGTTGTTGGTCGCGAGGAGTTCGCGGTTTCGCGCTTCACACTGCTTCAGTTCGGTCTCCAGTTCGGCTTCATAATCTCGACTCATCTGCTGGAACTCCTGCAGCTCGTCTCGAGCCTCATCAGCCCTGAAAATCGCAATACATTCTGCATTTAACACGATTCTCGACAACTAAAGAACGCTTAGAGTCAACAGAAACACGTAACATATAAACTAGCGCAGTATTCAGATAAACAAAAAACGTAGACCAGAGTGCTGCACAAGGAATTTAACTCTATAAATTAAGGTAATTTTTTTTTTTTTTTAAATGCTACACATTACACACACACAGGTTGAAGTCAGAGTCTTGGCAGGTTGTAAGCATGTGTCGATAAGCAGTGTTTTAATATTATTGTCAAATTTATCGTAGAGATAAAGATGTGTTTAGGAGGACACATCTTCTAAAGGAACATTTTTTTTTATTCCCACAGTTAAATTTAGCACAAAATGTGCTGACAGTCTAGCTAATGTTAGATATCTATGGGAGATGTTTGAACTCAAATGAGACACTGTAATGATATCGAAATATTCATCTTTTGTAAAATAAATAAATAAATAAAAATTAAAATGTGCATTAAATCTGAGAAATGTTTTCCTGCTGCACCTCTGCTGGTGCTGAGCCGCTCTCTCCTTCCAGTAATCCCTCTCTTCTTCAACGGACGAAAACGCCGGCGGTTTGGAGTCACTCATTTCTGTCCAGGACGATGAGACGGTTCTTCTGGAACAGACAGAATAAACATGAATTCTATATAAACGAATTAAAATAAAAATCATTAAAGGTTCCGATGAAACGGCTTGAGAGCGGTGCTTCGCTTCCGTACGTTGACGTATTTTCCGTTTGAAACAGGAAGTCACAAGAGCGACGGTCCGTGATGGCGTTTGACTGATTTACACCACAGCCAATAGCGTTCGAGATACGCCCTGCCACACCCCCGCTGAATCTACGCACATAATAGTTGATAATAGTTTAGCGAACTAGCTAAACACGTACAGCGAAAGGTTTAACGACGACCGTGGAGGATTTCTCACTTCCGACTTCACCTACGTTAACCGGAACGACGAGACGACGTGCGTTTCTGCGGCTACGACGTAAAACGATTGCGCCGCCGTCGACGAGAACTACAGCGTCACATGACCACCGACTCGCACAAACTCCACCCTCTTCCACATGAATAAACTCCAAACAGTCCTGGGATAGGATCGGCTGGAGTTCATTCATTTCTGAAGAGGACGGAGTTTTTGCGAATTGTACGCACTGACGAACCACGGTTGCTGAGAAAGACCCGCTACTCTTGAGCAAGACACGCCCCCGGGGGCGGGACATCTACATTCTAGAGAGCGTTTAATTGGACGAACATAAGACTGGTACAGGATGAGTCACTGAAACTGAAAATCTTTTCTCATAAGTGACAAAGTATAAAATTAAAAAAATTAAAGTATCTCTATAACTATTTTTCTGGTCTGAAACACCAATTCTGATTTCCGGGGCACATTAACGTAAAAGTTTGGTGCACTAACGATAGAAAATAATGAAATATCCGCTTAGAAATTTAAAAACAAGTATATATTAATTTAATTCCAATAAATTCCTGAACTCCAGTCTGACATTTAAACCAGATCTGTTTTCACACTATTAAACTGAGGCAAGTACAGACACCTGAGTAAATCTGACAGGTTTAAAAGAGAAACATAAATAAAATACACTCACAAATTTCAGCAAGTAATTTTAACGTCCAATTAAAATTGTTTTTATTTTCTTAAAAAAAAAAAAAAAGTGTAATACAGCATTACTGCACTTCACTACCATTCTGACTAATTTATAACTCTTTCTGATTTAGACTACATCTCTTTAATACATCATGACTCACACTTTTAGCAACTTTGTGTTTAAATTTTTTAAATATTTAATACAGTTAAGTGAATTTCTAGATTAAAAGATTCAGACTTGAATTTAAGTCTCAACACTAAAAACTAGGGGTTTTTTGATTAATTTTTGAAAGTAAGCGTAAGTTAAGACTTTAAGAAGATGTTTTATGTTGTCATGTCACTCCAATTTTTTTGTTAAAATCGTATTTAATTGTATTTAGTTACAGTTTTTTTTGTCAGTTAAACCGCTGCTGTAAAACTGTTAGCCGTTGAAGCTAAAGAAGCGCTCGCGACTTACCAAAACTTTACAAATTTTTCCGACTTCTGCTTTGACGCCCAAACCTGAACAAAACACAGAAACCTTTCTGGTTTGATATTCCCGTTCAGATTTAGGTTTTAATACTGTTTTAGTGATAAGAATTTTAAAAACAAGTCAGTAAAAATCCAAACAGTTTTACACAATAGAGAGAGAGAGAGAGAGAGAGAGAGAAAAAAAAAACGATTCGATTCAATTCTTCTCCCAGAATCTGATGTCCGCTCGTGCGACGACTGAAAGACTGCCGCGTGATCCTGCGAGCTTCAGTTCATACGCCAGAAAAATAACGACAACTCCATGGCTTGGAGATCGACCAATCTTAGTTCACTTCCTGGTTCACGTCAAGAACGATTGTCATTGGACCATTCGTAATGCCGTGTCATTCAGAGAAGAGATTTGATTGGTTAGATCAGTGGCAAGGCTGAGAAAAGCGGTTACAGGCGCCCGGCGCTCAAATATCGTAGTTTTTATTTTTATTTATCAATTATTTTATCAGAATCGGGACTTATAATGAACAGCTTAGCAGCTTTTGGTCAAAATTATGATACTATATATAATGTAATAATATAATATACTATAATAGTATATATATAATCATAATAATAAGATTTCTCCATAATAATAATAATAAAAATAATAATTCTGTATGAGAAATTAGAAATTATTATAACATTATGACAATTATATTCAGAAATTATTTAGTGAGATATAGCACTTTGTACACACAGATTTAAACCACTGCATGTTATGAGCCTTATTTTTTCCAGATAAAGATTTTTTTCCTTTAAATGATGGATAGATAGATAGATAGATAGATAGATAGATAGATAGATAGATAGATAGATAGATAGATAGATAGATAGATCATATTTATTTATAGCTTATCATTTTCAGTCTGAAAGTGCTGCTTATATACTGTCTCTGCTGAATGAATTCAGCATTCAGGTGATATTAAACTACTGAATCCTGAAGCCTGTTTTAAATAACAACATTGACAAAGTTACAAAGATTCAAAGCACAGCAGAAAAGGTAGTAATGTGAAATGTCAGAAATATTTATCCGATATGGCAGCAGAAGAGAATCACCTGCATAAGATTCATTCTGAATTTCATTAGTTATACTTCAAAACTCTTGTTCATGTTCATGTAGACTTTTCACGTTAGACTTTCCCAGAAGGCCTCGCTGCTAGTGCTGGGAATCCGACTCGGTTCATGAGTCAGAGCAATTGATTCAGCTCACCAGAAGAGTCGACTCTTTCAGACAAAGTTTGGGATATTATGGACAGTGATTGTTCTTCTGTTTTTAACTATGGATGAAATGATTTAATGAAGTCTTACACTTGCCTACATCTACAAAAAGAAAAGAAAAGAAACGGCTTACATGTAGGAGTCGACTCAAAGCTCCGAATTAGAGAGTCGATTCGTTCTGATGAAACGAATTTCCTTTTAAAATAGCTGATGAAGGTGTTTGTCAAAAGTATGTGGACACCAGACCATCACACCCACATGTGAACCTTCCACAAACGGTTGCCACAACCTTTATAAGCACACAACTGTGTCTAGAATTATCTTCGCTGTGCACAAAGTGAGCTCCATGAAGACATGGTTTGAGAAGGTTGGAGTGGAAGAACTTGAGTGTCCTGCACAGAGCCCTGCTCTCAGGGGTGGATTTAGTGATTTGGAGGCCCTAAATATAGGAATAGGACCCTTTTTCATTGTTTTAACATCAATATTTAAACTTTCAGCATACATTATTTAGCATTAACAATTATATATATATATATAATTTGCATTTTTAGGGGAGCCTTGGCTTCAGTGGCCCCAAGGCAGTTGCCTAGCTTTGCCTAGTTCTAGTTCCACCTCTGCCTGATCTCAACACCTTTGGGATCAGCTGGAACGCAGTCTATGTGCCTGTCCTTTTCCATACCTGTATCTTGCACCTTTGGTCCAGGAGAAACGTTATTTCATCTCACCGTATAGCTGTGATGAGAACAAAAGATCTACTTGACTCGACTTGCTCTTGTGGCTGAATGAACACAAATCCCCACGGCCACGTAAGGCCTTCGCAGAAGAGTGGAGGATATTATAAGAGTAAAAGGGGGAATAAATCTGGAATGGGATGTTCATAATGTGCTGGTCAACTGTTTACAAACCTTTAGCAATACAGAGCATGTAAAACATAACACCGTAATAATAATGGCAATGAACTAAAATGAAAAACAAATACGATAACCATGAATGAGCTCGACACGCAGCTGAAAAACAGCGATGTTTGGAAAGAACTCACTCAAATTTGACAGAACTGAAGTTTGCACAGTGTGCAAGTCCCTGTGTTATAGAATAAAAATATTTGTAAGTGCTAAACTATTAATAAAATGTGTCATGCCATATATATTATTTACAATTTGGACTTTTAACAGTATAATGCTTGACTGTGCACTTCAGTATTCCATACACCAAACACCTGCCACTCAATATCACTTATTTATATTTGATTTATTTAAAAAAAAAAAAAAAAAAGAAAAAGTTATGCTATGATGATTTAGTACGAGAACATTCCTTATGAGACGCACTCTGTATCAAAGAAATTCAGTCCATGCAACAGTAATCTTAGAACTTCCCCAATTTAATATTTTTATTGTCATAGAAGTTTGCTTTAATAACACGTGAGCGCGCTCGTGCGCTCTGCAAGAACGCCATGAGCAGAGAAACCAAAGTGTGTGTGTGTGTATAAGCGAAGGGAGACAATACGACCGAGACACTGATGTTTAATTTTTTTTTCCGGCTTTGACTGGTTAATCATTTCAAACTTGACTGTTACACAAGCGAACTCTGGTCCACATCTTTATTATAATGGCGTCTTCGCTGCACACTGTATTCCTCCGGTGGAAAAAAAACAAAACAAAACAAAACAAAAAACAACCATCTTCTGTGAGTCTGGTGAAGGGAGACTGAAAAAACAAAAAACAAAATGGCACTGCTGAGCTCTCAATATGAGAAAGCTGACAACGTGTGGACTCGATTTCTTTTCTTTTCTTTTCTTTAATTTTTTTTCTTTGCTTAAAAACAAATTTCTTGTTAGAGAAGTTGTTGTTTTGCGTTTGTGAGCTGGTTCTTCGGGAGGGCAGGGAGGCTGGGAAACGTGCTGCTCCTGCCGCAACGCCCACCTCTCCTCCATGTTCGGCTTCTCCACGACACACACACACTCGCGCACCGAGCTTTTCAGTCTTTCTCAGCAACAAGCTTCAACACTTTCCCAATAGCAATGGTCTTTCCTGCAAGAGAGAGACACACAAAAAAGGAAAATTCCAGAAAGTTACAATCTAAAGCAAGAAAAAAAGATTGCTTTGAATAAACACACACACACACACACACACACACACACACACACACACTACAGTATAGAGGCAGACGAGCTAGCTTTGTTAGCTAGTCCACCAGGCAAGTGGTGCAGGAGAAGCGTAAAGTTCGCATAAAGGTTCGACATGTGCATTCCAGGATGCTTTTCTGCTCACCACGGCTGTAAAGAGTGCTTATTTGGAGTTCCTGTAGTCTTCCTGTCAGCTCGAACCACCCTGACCTATGACCTCTCTCATCAACCCTGCCCACAGAACTACTGCTCTCTGGATGGTTTTTTGTTTTTCGCATCATTCTGTGTAAACTCAAGAGACTGTTATGAGCGAAAGTCCCAGTTAAACAGCAGTTTCTGAAACTTACTCCAACAACCATGCAACAGTCAAAGTCACCGAGATCACATTTCTCCCCTCATTCTGACGCTTGACGTGAACATTAGCTGAAGCACTTGAAGTACACGTAGTACTGACCTTCGTCCCTCAGGGTGAACCGGCCCATCTGAGGGAAGTCTTTGAATGTCTCGAGGCAGATGGTCCCGGCGGTTCGAAGGCGAGCGATGCACACTTGGTCCTGTTTGACGAAGCGAGGTCGTGTCTTGCTCTTCTCACCCGTCTTCTTGTCCACCAAACAAATTAAGGCCTGCACATCAACACAACACAACACAACACAACACACACCCCACATGAACCGACACGGCAACAAAAACTGAAATTTCCACCTGTATTTAATCAGTGGATCAGAGAGCGCATCTTTTGAGAATCTGCACTCAAAAAAAAAAAAAAAAAAAAATTCAGTGCAGCACAATTTTACAAGATCTGGCAACCCGTTCTGATGTTTCTAGGAAAATATTGACTTGTAATATCTCAACAGGAGGCTCTTAGTTTTACAGCTGACCCTTGAGCCATGTGGGTTTTCCTACACACACACATTCATATATATATATATACACAAAATTATACAAAGTAGAACAAAAAAATGATGATTATAAACTATATATATATATATATATATATATATATATATATATATAGAGTTTATAATCATTATTTTTTGTTCTACTTTGTATAATTGTGTATTATTTTGTATGTAACCACCGTGCCGTATAGACTTCATGTTTTTTTCCTGCTGAGCTGAAAATAAATTTTAAAAAACATTACGCACACAAAACAGCATTGCGACGTTATTTATTAATACGCCAAAGATAAGAGCTCCATGTTGGTTTCCTGAACGTTACAGCTGTGGCGATTTAAGGGAAGCCGGAATACTGAAGAGTGAAGTCTAAAGAGGATTATGGGTAATGTAGTGCTTACCGTGATTTGCACTTCCTCGATGCAGGTGTGAATGTGCAGGACTGCGTTGTACCCTGGGCAGATGATGGACTTGTGTTCGATGATAACAATCTGAAAACAAAAAGCCAAAGAAAAAAGGTTTCAAACAGACAAAACAATCTTCATATCCCACTGCCACTCGCATTAATAACAACAAAAATAATGTGCTCAGTACCACTCCAGTGCATCATAACTCGGGAAAAACCCAACCTTTACCCGGAATTTAACTCAGAATTCCAAGTAGGGAACTCGCACAACTTCCATACAATGTTTTGTCACAACAAAACGGCAGAAAATTTCGAAATTTCCAAAAATGAAACAAAATTTCCCTTTGATAAAACTTCTGAGCTTTTCTGTTCTGAGGCAGTGTTTTAACAGCTTCGTATATTTATGTGTGTTACGTAATTATATTGATCTGTTATCATCCCAAATTTTACTAACGCAAAGAGACCACTGTGACAGATCATTTTTTAATGCGCAAAGATGAACAAGACAGCTGATCCATCTTATGTCATCTCTCATCTTTATTTATTTATTTATTTTACCCTCTTCAAATTCAGAAACTAGCCATACAAACATGACCTTGCTCTGGGCCTCCATGTTTTTCCGAGCCGAAGCACTCTGGAAAATCAACTCGGAATTTTGCGCGTACAACGGAATGACGAAACGAGGTGGGGCTACGCTGAAAATGAATAGTTAGACGCTCAGGGCGGTGGCCATTTCGTGCTGTAAAACGAGTGGTATGTTCTGGTATGACTTTGTTCTGCTGTTTGGGACGCAGCCCCTGCCTCTGGCAGATGACACGCCTTTAAGATAATCAGTAAAATAATTGAACAGATTCGCTTTTACCTGAGCGTCGAAGGTGCGTCCCGAGTGACAGAGGTTCTCCGGAGTGCACAGGATGAAGCCGGGCAGGATCTCCTCTTCCTCAATGCCTTTAAGTCGAAGCTTCAGATTCTCCCCGGGTCCCGCGTCGTCCGTCTCTACATCATCCGAAAGCAGGCTCAGTACCTCCACGGTGTGCTACACACACACACACACACACACACACACACACACACACACACACACACACACACGAGCGACAGAAGGAGCATTTATACACACTCGGAAGAATGTACAAGCAGTACTAATGTGCAAAAATACCACCAACCTTGTTTCACAGTTTCTAATATATTAGCATGGAATTGTATTAACACTTCTTAACACTAAACATATTAAATATTAAATACTTATTTTTGCACAAGGTATGTAATACACCGGTGGTCATATTTGCACCACACGCTACAGGAGATGCTTTATTATGAAGATGAGCTTACCCTGTTGGGCATCATTACAAGCTGCTGGGCTTTGCTGATGCATCCGGACTCCAACTTGCCCAAAATCACAGTGCCCATGTCCTGGAGAAGATCAAAATCATTAGAATACAACACTAGCACTGATTTTTCTGTTCTGGTCACTATAGACGATTGATTCTGCTTAAACTGACAGAAAACATACCACGTTTATGCTTTTCTGTTGTACATTGATCTCACAGACACCTCCTCTCCCTGTTCTGGAGATGCCTCACGGTATTTAAGAGCAAGGAATCCTAATTTTTGATAATTTTAGCAACACTTGGTGCCGAGATAAACTAGCTAGCTAGCCAACATCTACGAGGTAGCATGACAGGGAGGAAACCCAACAAGCACTGCTGCTTGCTGAAGCTGTATCTGTATCGTCTGTAGCCAAGAGTATTAGTGCAGTCGACTATCAGTAATAGTCACTCGGTCAGTCCCCTATTCGGTTCCCAAAATGGCTGCGATTATACCGAGTGAAGTTATATTAAAAGTAAGAAAGCGCTGCACTTCTTGTGGTCACAATCTGCAGTACAAATTCTGAATTAATTGTGACTTTTGATGTAAAAGTGAGCAGGGTTTGCAAACTGTGCGTTTCGGTTTGATGGTCTGAGCAAACTGGTGAGCTAAAGTTAATTAGCGAGTGCTGAGTAATTATACATCACTAAATAAATATTCACTACAAAGCATTAAACCTCAACATAAACAGTGAATCACACTTAATTCAGTGAGGAAAAACAATATGAGAGATTTTTTTTAGGAGAATTCTTCACCTTGTATTTATCTACGATCGGTAATCTGACTGGTCCGTCGCTGGATCTGCTGAAATTTGGCAAACTGTCCAGGTGTGGAATGAACGGTAATCCTCTGTAAATACATGAGACGACGTTATTAGTTACACAAAGCAAGAGATTTCAGAAAAACAATTACACCGTGATGATTAGTATCAGTGAATTATGTAAAGAACACAACATCTGAGGTGTGTGTGCTGTTATAGGAAAATAATCAACTGAGGTAAGCTGTCGCTATAGAAACGATGACGCCTCAGAAAGCGCGCATTAATACGAACCCGCGATTTGAAGCTGCTGTTATAGCAAATTAATCAACCAATCGGATGTGAGAGTCCAAGTGCGCCGTGGTGCGACGCATGACGTGTTCGTTCTCCACTTACGTGTACCAGGAGCAGTGCTCCGCTGGTTCTTTCAGGTTGGCCCCTGTCAGTCCTGAACATGGCATGAAATGAATGTCTTTTCTGGGGTTGAAGCCCACCTTCTTCAAAAATGGCACGAGTTTCTCCTTACACTCCTCATATCTGCGCAGAAACGTTCACAACATCGATGAAAGGACACAGCTTTAGAAGATTAAACCTCCTTCAAGTACATAAAGAGTTCGACTTTAACATCGTCTATACGCAAAAAGGTACAAAGGTACTCTCACCTCTCCAAGCTCCAGTTCACAGTGGGGTCGTCCATTTTGTTCACAAGGACGATCAGGTGTTTGACGCCCGCCGTTTTGGCCAGCATGGCGTGCTCTCGCGTCTGGCCTCCTTTTTCAAACCCCGTCTCGAACTCGCCTTTACGCGCTGAAATCACCTGCGGGACATTTCAGAGACTTCACTCGAGTGTCCAAGACGATCAAAAACAAGTGGTCGGGACCTCACGACATCTCCTGGCACACTGTTCTGAGAGTGCAGGTTAATTTTCACAACTCGTTAAATAACTATATGCCCAAAAGTGTGTGGACACCTGACCATCACACACATGTGCTTGTTGAACATCTCATTCCAGATTTATTCCCCCTCTGTTTGCTGTTATAATGAGCTCCGCTCTAATGGGAAGCTTTCCACTAGATGTTGGAGCGTGGCTGTGGGGATTTGTGTTCATTCAGCTACAAGAGCGTTAGTGAGGTCAGGCGCTGATGTTGGGATGTCGAGGAGGTCTGGGGTGCAGTCGGTGTTCAGTGGGGTTGAGGTCAGGGCTCTGTGCAGGACACTCGAGTTCTTCCACTCCAACCTTCACACTCCAGGTCTTCATGGAGCTCGCTTTGTGCACAGGGGCGTCGTCATGCTGGAGCAGGTTTGAGTCTCTTAGTGCCACTGAAGGGAAACTAAAGCTACAGCACACAGAGACGTTCTACACAATTGTGGGCTTCCAGCTTTATGGTAACAATTTGGGGAAGAACCACATATGGGTGAGATGGTCAGAGGTGCACATACTTCCAGTCAGCTTGTAATAAATAATAAAAATAAAAAAATAACACAATAGGCACAATATCTCAGGAAAGCGTATTGTGACGATATTTATCATGATTGTGATATTATATCATCGTATCACGCAGCCCTACGCTGTATAATGGCTGTGTAGTTAAAATAAATACCGTTTTATTCACACTTCGTTAATATTCATAAAGACGACCCCAAGTTCCCCAAACTGCTGTTTTAAACCTGATCAGTACATTTCTGCTTTATTACTTAATACAAGTCAATAAAACCACGAGATAAATCACACACACACACACACTCTCTCACACACACACACACTCTCTCACACACACACACACACTCTCTCACACACACACAC
>CM074986.1:2502354-2520316 GCA_037576825.1 Pangasius krempfi
GTAGCTGAATGAACACAAATCCCCACAGCCACGCTCCAACATCTAGTGGAAAGCTTCCCAGAAGAGTGGAGCTCATTTTAACAGCAAACAGAGGGAGAATAAATCTGGAATGAGATGTTCAGCAAACACATATGGCTGTGATGGTCAGGTGTCCACACACTTTTGGCCACATAGTGAAAAAAAATAGTTTACATTCAGGTCTAAAATATATGACCATAGTTACAAAAAAAAAATGTATGCAAAATATAGTAATATTCTTGACATGTATAAAATTTACACAGTTTCGAACTGTTGTGTGACACTGCTGAAGTTGAAGGTTAAAAAAATCTATCTTAAAAATATAAAAGACTAAAAAACTAGTGGACTAGTCAAGGTTAAGAGCCCATGACTTTAATGCTAGTTAGTAATCTAATTATATATTATATGCAGCAACAGGAAAAGCCATTCGTTTCAGTCAACCACCCTTTTTAGCTTAGGCTAATAATATAGCTACAAAACACAACAAAAGTTTATTAAACAGCCACAAACTTCATACAAAGTGATGTAATTTAGGCTAAAGTTTGTATGTGGCACTTTTTTAAAGGAAGCTGTAGATGAACTTGGGCCTATTAGAGTGGTGTGAGCACTGTTGCTAGGCAACTGGGAAACACAGACACCAGAAACAAGCTAGCTAACGCCTGAGGCTAACAATTTAGGTAGCCATTAATGCTTTTATAAGGACAATGTGAAAACATAATGAATGTACAAATGAGACAGACATGTCAGGAATGTTAACATTTTCCTCAGTTGTGTTGGTAAATGATGAAGAAAAGACTCCATATGAGTAAAATACAAACATAGCATCGAGTTACATTTAGCATGAACTAATTACACTTAGCATCGAATGCTAACCCAAATTATATGGTGATATACAGGTATTATATATAGTGGGCCTTTTTAAAAGTCTACTATTTAAAGTAGAATTAAAAATTTCCCTCAAAAGCTTTTAGAAGAACTCAGTTCAATGCAAATACTGAAGACAGAAAGTAATGAGTTGACAAGTTTTGCTTGGCATCTTAATCTTTATTATAATTTACAGACTTGCTTTTTTTTGGAAAAGCTTATGTGATTATAAAAACTAATCTAATCTGCTCGTATCACTAAATTTGTTCTGCAACATGAAAGAAAGAAAGAAAGAAAGAAAGAAAAGAAAAAAACAACTACCAGTAAATTTATTGCACCAAATTAAGACAGTGTAGCTGCTTTGAAAGATCATCCAGTCATAATTTACATTAGCCTTCAAGAAATCACTGCACTAATTTACATTAGTCATCAACAAATAAATGTGTAAATGTGTTTTATGTGAAAAACTGACAGGTGTGATCATCATCTAGAGTTGATCATTTGTCTATTGGTGAAAAGAGATTCATGTGTTCATACTTCATACGATATTTAGATGCTCTTATTAGTGAGCGTGAAGGATTACACGTTACGAGCCGACAGAAGGGAACAACTTCATCAGTGGCTTTGTGGTGATGGTGTGAAAAAAAAAAAATCACCAGTGTAAATAACATGATCGCAAACAGTTGGGCCATTTTATAGTAAACCTTAACACAAACGTTAAATTACCCATTTCAAGACAAACAAATCCCACAAGTTCTTCCGTTACAGTGAGTGTAAAAGAACGACCTCAGATCCTAGAACCTTCCAAAGGACCGGACGTTAAGGATTCTGATTTGGAGTTGGAAAAGTCTTTCCAAATATCAATCAGTAGAATAAATAAAGATTATTCTGATTAAATTATGACAATCTGTACAAAAAAAAGTGCAGTAAGGTGTTAAACTGATTATTAATAGCATTATATTCAACTTCACTTTTAGTAATCGTGAGCCTCAGGCAACACACAAAAAAAACAAAACAAAAACAAACAAAAAAAAAAACAAGCCTGCCCCTTTTTTTTGGCAAAGAAACACCACACAAGCCTTTAAAGCAGTAGTTCATAGAAAAATTAAATGTACAAAATGCCCTTTATACCCCAAATCTATATTTGCCTACAATTATTAATCATAATTCATTAATGAACGACATGTCTTGCTTTTTAATGTTGTGGAACATCAAGAAAACAATTAGTTCCTGTTCTCACTTATGTTACAGCAGCTATAAACATTATATTCCCTCACCAGCCTCTCTTTTTTCTCTTGCTTGAAGTTAATAAGGCAAAAAAAAAAAAAAAAAAAAAAAAAAAAAAAATCGCAACTTGTCCTGTTAATGAGAAAGCGCAAAAATTTTAACCTCCTCTGTCCTGAAGACTTTCCCGTGGTGGAAAACTTACTGACTGTTATAAAGAGCTGACACTGGAGACTCCTTTCCGTAAATGTTTCCTTACAGAAAACTTCACCAAATCAATGATTAATAACAACATGGCTTTTTAATATAGTTATTTTTCATCTTAGATTATGTGCAGCAAACTTTAGGCCATGCCTTCTACCTTACTTTTTTTTTTTAGCACACTTTAACCTCATGGGTGTGTGTGTGTGTGTGGGGTGTGTGTGTGTGGGGGGGATGGGGGGGGTTAGGGGGTTACAAGGGACATTGAGTAAACCTAATTTTTGGCAGAACTGCTCCTTTAACAAATATAAAAGTGTATCTGAAAACAAATATATAGAAACTCAACCCACCATCTACAGTGAACAAAACATAATATATAATGTAAACGAAATCTCTAACGAATAAAAAATGCCGCTGCATGGCAGTGCGCATACTGATGGAGTGTCACACAACCAGAACGGTGAATATTCACCAAAAGACAGAAACGGACGGTTATTAATAGAGCGGAGAGTAAAGTAAGTGTGTGATACGACGCACACTGATGAAATTTTCCAGTTGTTCCAGTGGTTACACTTCTAGAACAAACCTTCACTTCCTGTCCTGCGTTCCAATACTGTTCTAACACACACTCGTCGGAGGAGTGTGTGTGGGGATGGATTCCCTTCAGGTAACCACAATGACTACGATGCAGCTGAAATTACTGCCATTATGTATTTTATTGCTCCTTCATCCTCAATTTCAAAAGGAAAGTGCATCAGACAACATACCGCAATGCTTTCTGGGTAACTTGTGCTCCTTGATGTCTACAGTTTAACCTGCTTCATTCCAGATAATAAAGGGACAGAACTCCTTAAGATAGTAGCAGGGTAGAGAAACAGGGGAAGTGGACGAGCAAGTGTTACTAACAGTATTGGAACGCAGCCCTAGTCTGACATGGTCAAGGCATCGAGGTTGCGCACTTCACAGTGTACAGCCGCTTTGGCGTCGCTGATGGATCTGATGGTTCTATCTGATCGAGTCGGACTCCTCCTGGCCCACGGGAACACGCTGATCTGATGGCTCTACTTCCTGTGTGAGCTCCAGAGGTGTCTCTGACTTGCCCGAGAGAGGCTGAGGAACTTCCGCCTCTTTTAGAGACTCGTTGAGGTGGCAGACAGAGCTGGTCTCACTGCAGGCCTCTGAACTTTCAGGGGAGAGTCGGAACAGCTTTTGTCCTGTCAATGAAACATTTCACGTTGTCATACACTTAGACTAGAGGTGATTGTAAATGCACCTAGTTTTATTTACAGTGTAGTCGGCTTTTTAGAAAAATTCAGAACACTCTTGTGTATCATAAACACAGTTATAAGGTTATTGCGGAAAATGAACCTGCAAGCCGTTTGACCGTAGATGTGGGTGTTTCAGGTGAAGCCTCTTTAATTGTCTGAGCCTTCATAGAGTAAACAGGCTCAGTGCTGTCCAAGCAACCTGCAGAAAATAAAAAAAAGAGAAAAGAATTCACAATTTCACCACACTAGATGGATGAAGTAACGATCAGTAATGATCAAGTAATGATCTGCTCTATAGCTAAAGATTCTGTGCAGCACTTCAGCACTTCTCAGAGACTGATGAGCTGCTTTTCGTGAACAGTTCATAAACATTGCAGCACCTGTTTATGAAAAGTTCATGAACAGCACAGCAGCTTCTGTTCTGTGAACAGCTCATAAACACTGCAGCACCACCCTTTTTTTCCCGAACAGTTCATGAATAGCACAGTAGCTTGTTTGTGAACAGTTCATGACCACTGCAGCAGTTTGTTTGTGAACAGTTCATAAACATTGCAGCACCTGTCTATGAAAGGTTTAGGAACAGTACAGCAGCTTCTGTTTTGTGAACAGTTCTTCAATGTTGTAGTAGTTTGTTTATGAAAAGTTCATGAACAGCACAACAGCTTCTGCTTGTGAACAGTTCTTGAATTGTGAACAGTTCATAAACACTGCAGCAGCTTCTGCTTGTGAACAGTCCTTGAACATTGCAGCAGTTTGTTTGTGTAAGAGTTCATAAACAGTGCACCATCTTCTGCTTGTGAACAGTTCATAGCACCTGTTTATGAAAAGGTCATGAACAGCACAGCAGATTCGGCTTGTGAACAGTTCATAAACTCTGCAGCACCTTCGTTTGTGAACAGTTCACGAACAATGCAGCACTTTCTGTTTGTGATGAGTGCTTAAACATTGTAATTTCTTATCCAGCCTATAATGTAATATCCTAAATAACGTGAAATAATAAGTAAAGACAATTCCCCAGATTATAAATTCAAACAACTCGTTTATTAACTCTGGACATTGACTGATTAATACTGATTATCATATGTTTTTTCTTAAGCAAGTCACTACATCTTGTAATTTGTCCTTGGTGAAGATTATTAATAATATTGTAGAGCGTTTACAGTAATTAAGTGTAGCTTACCTGCTGCCAGATCGAACATCCTGCCTTTCACCGAGCTCTGAATCGGAGAGAACCAGTTGAGCATGGAGCCGACGAGAGGAATCTGCCGCAGCACTCCCTGCAGGACAGAAGAGGGAAACAAGACATACTGTTTATTAAGGGTTTCAGTCATCCAGGTGTTTTTTAGATGTCCAGCAGTATTGAGTCGAAGTGACTGGACCTCGTGTCATCATCTTTAATATGTTTCTCCACTCTGTAAATCTAATGCAGATGACACTCACGCAGACACAGACAGAGACACACACAGACACACAAACATACGCAGAGACAATGACACGCATGCAGACACAATCATACACAGAGACACAGACAATGACACAGACTCAATCAGACGCACACAGAGAGAATAAGACACAGAGACACACAAAGACACACAGACACGCACAGACAAAGATACAAATAAACACAGATACACAGAAACACACAGAAACAAAGACATAGATACACACCCAAAGACACACATAGACACACACACAGACACATGGTAAAATAGATATACAGACATTTAAACATATGCAAACAAAGATCCAGAGACATGGATACATACAAACACACACACACATACAGACACACATACAGACACACATACAGACACACATACAGACACACACACAAATAGAGACATAGACCAAGACATACGACACACAGATACAAACATAGACACTGAGATGGACATGCATATGTGCACACACACACACACACACACACACACACACACACACACACACCTCCTCCAAGAGTTTCTCCTCAGCAGCTTTCTGAAGCTGCTGCTCGGCCTCCAGGATTCCCTTCCTCACTACTTCAGTCATGTTCTCTAACAGCTACAGACAATAATAACAATAATAATAATAATAATAATAATAATAAGAAGAAAAGCAATACAAGCAGCCCATAATGAATGTAATAAAAAAAACAAGACAATTATTAATAGATCTAAATATTTAGATCTAACAAATGAAACAATCAGTTCTGTTTTTTTTTCATTAATCCCAACATTTTTTAAAAATGCTTTGCATTAAATCTTCACTGTATAATGCAGAGTGTGAATGTGATACCTTCCCGCTCTCCTCGATCTCTCTCCCCGTCGACGTAATGGTTTCAACCAACACTGAAACGTCCAGGTCTTCTGACACCATCCCGATGAATATACAGTTCTTCTCTTCACCAAATTCAGGCCCTGAATGCAAGACAAGGGAATATTAGTGTTCGTACAGCACGAGTGGTGCACACACACACACACACACACACACACACACACACACACACTAAAACATTTCATTACATCATAATCTCATTACAATCCAACGTGATCGTCTTCAGTACATCACAGTGTCTGCTTCCAGCTCCCTGTTTTCAATGATGAAATGAAACACCATATAAACCTGCTCCTGAAAAGATGAGTTCCTCAGTAAAGGAGGAACTGTTAGAATGTTGGGATTTGTTAAGAGAGAATTACGCTGACAATTCAGCAGTTTATCAGCACAATGTAGAAATATCACTTTTCAGAACATCACGTAGCAGATTTTTCTGTCACCGTACCTGGTCTGTTGCAGTACATCATATCAGTAATGAACTATTTCAGATTTTCTTATTGTAAACCTTCACACTAGTGAGAGACAGCAGCTTTTTTTTTTTCAGAGGCATTTCTGTACGTTGCTCTGCAAAAGGGAATCTGTAACTGCGAGTGTGTAGCGTCACACTCCTCGTCTAGACCAGAGTTATAGTCACAAACATGCACTAAATCTTGAACTGTACACAAATATTCTACTAAAATTAAAATGGAAATTAAAACTAGGAAACAAAAACTAGAAAAAAAAACTCATCTGAATAAAATAAAAACAATGAATTCTTCCTGTTATTTTTTTAAAAGCCTAAAATGAATTGTGAGTGTAGATGGAGATGTTCCATGTCACATTAAGTCATGCAGAAATAAATAAAATATTTAGTAAAAAATTAAAAAAAAGATCTAATAGAAATAGCCAAAAGTAATAACAACAAAAAGCCTGTGTTTTTGGACTAAATGGGTATTTCTGATGATTTATCTATATCTACGGAATAAAACAGTTCAGGGCGTGCTGTTATAGGAAACTAATCGACGACGGTGTGGTGTAATCAAGCAGAGTTACTGTTACCACTCCAAAGCTGATTCCTAAACTGTTTTATTCCTTTTATTCCACAGCAATTTACCAACAATTACATTTCTGTCCTTGTTAAAAAAAGACAAGGACATTCGTGAAAAGAATTCGCTCCTGTTGTCACTTATGTTATAGCAGCTATAAACAGTCGTTCCCTCAGTCTTATTCTCTCTCGTGAAGTTAATAAGACCAAAAATAAATAAATAAATAAATAAATAAATAAATAAAACGCAGCTTGCCATGTTACTGTGAAAATATATAAAGCCCTGACACTGGAGACTCCTTCCATTAATAAATGTCTACAGAATACTTCACCATAGTAACGATTACAGATGTTTTTAATCTGTTTATTAGTAGCCTTAGCTTACGTAGATCATCACCCATACAAGTCGCTGTGTTAGATATAGTGCTAGAAAATGAATCAATACCTTCTGACCAATCAGATGCAAGAATACAGCTGCACTGTGGTACTAGTGCTAGTAAGCTATTAAACTGAGCAGCTCTGGTGTGAGAATAAAAATGAATAATAATTATTATTATTTATTTTAATGACCTGTCGAGAACTCCAGCTCTGTGTCAAGTTCCTTCAGCTTCTTCAGCAGCTCAGCGTTGACCTTCTCCACCTCCACCTGCCTCTTCTCTTCATCGACGTCCGTCCTCTTCGGCTCATACCTGCAGTGACACGCGGTTTGTTTTCTTATCTGCGTTAGACACACTGAATTCTCTACACTAGTACCAAAAAAAAATTCTTTCTGGAATAAATTCGATTTACAATTAAGCAGTTTGTACAACGGGCCACTGTTTAAAAAATAAAATGTTTGATTTTGAGAAGAATCATCATATTTTGAGAATTAAGTCATAATCTTTCTAGAATATAGAAAGTAGTAATATTTCGAGGAATAAAAGACATACATATTTTGGGGGAAAAAAAAAAAGTCATAATATCTGACTTTACCAGAATGAAGTCATAATATGTTGAGAATAAAGTCATTATATTGCAAAAATACTCGCAATATTTCAAGGAAAAATGTCATAAAGTCACGATATTTCGAGAAAAAGTGGTAACAATATCTGATATTATAAAAATAAAGTCATACTATTTCGAGAATAAAGTCATAATAGTTTGAAGAATAAAGTCATAATATCTGATATTTCGAGAATAAAATCATAATATTACAATATTAGTCACAATATTTCAATGATAGTTAAAATATATGACTTTAAAATACTGAGTTTTACTTCAGTACTGGTTTTACATAAAGAAATACTCAAGGAAATGTCTCCTGACACATCAGCACCAGATTATTATTACTATTACTTATATTATATTTATATTACATACAATTATTACTATTATTTATTCTTCAAAATAAACACAATTTCTTGCAGAGCTGTCTCGAAATTCTAATACTAATCCTAATCTGGTGAAATATTCTTGAAATATTGCGACTTGATGACTTTTTTTTCCCTTCAAAACATGACTAAATCTTGTATTTTCATTTGTTTAAGCAGTTTCCCTAAATCGCAGCCGTTGTTTTGGGATGTTGTCCGCAGATACTGCGTCCTGTAGAAGGCTCTGGAACAGCTAACTGACTAACACACACACACACACACACACACACACACACACACACCTCTGGCTCTGATGTAAGAAGAGTCAATGCAGTTAACGTCACCTAAGGTTTACTTCATTACACACATTTCAATGGTATATTTATATCTGACATATGCTCATACAGTACGCGGTGCATTATGGGTAATATACACTGTGCTTTTCCTGCCTAGAGTATTAACACTGAAGAATATAATAACTATACAGAAAAGACTATACGGAAGTCCTGCTCTGAGTGTTTTCTTAAAATGGCCGCCATTAAGATAATAATGAATATTAGTAAATATACAAAAAGAACACAGCGTTTTCTTAAAATGGCTGCCGTTCTAGTAAATGACTAGACATAAGCTGTATCGTTTGGGACAGAGCCAGTGTTGGTTTTGGTATGAACTCTCTGCGCTCTCTGACCTCACAGCTCCGAGTCCGGCCCAGCTCAAATCCTCGATGTACGTCAGCACTGCGTATTGGAGAACCTCCTCTCGGAAATCGTGCCTCAAACGCAGTGTGGAGCTCAACACAGGGATCATCTCTGCTAACTTGTCTGCCAAAGCTGTTACATCTGCCTGCTGTGTGCCCAAAGCTGTGAACACACACACACACACACACACACACACACACACATACACACACACACACACAGAATGGCAGTTATGTCTTAACATCGGTGAATCCATTATTCAAAATCTATCCAAGTCACTCGATCGGCGTTCGTTCTAACATGTTATCGTTTCTACAGTAACAGCTCGTTCACAGGGACTTGTACAGCCGGACCCGCCACATAAACAGATTTTAAAAACCGTAAATAATCGTTGATGTGGTGAAGTTTTCTGTAACGAGATGTTTATTTAACACTCATGGAAGGAGTCTCCAGTGTCAGCGTGTTTTACCAGTTGGAGGTAAAGCTGTAACTTGAATTTTTCTGACACCTTCAGGACGGAGGAGTCTACGTTCAAACAGAGGCTGGCGAGGAGACGACTGTTTATATTCCACACATACATGCTACAGCATTCAACGTAATCATAAACGGATAAAGAGTACCAATGAGTCATCCATTAATAAATAAATCTTGTTAGTGTTGGCAAATTGCTTTCATATCTTGCTCCAATTAAATGCAGACAGTTTAAATTTCACACGCAGGAAGAAGTGTGTGTGTGTGTGTGTGTGTGTGTGTGTGTGTGTATAAAAACTCTCACCTGCAGCAGTCATTAGAGGGTTAAAGCGAACACACATGCCTTCATCCTCCAGCTCGACCACATCAACGCCACACTCAGGGACCAGCAGCGCTAACTGCTCACCCAGCTGATGATAAAATATAAACAGACGTGTAAAATATAAATATAAAATATAAAATGTAATTGATTGATATATATATATTTTTTAGATATTTTGAATCAGGTGCGGAAGAACTGATATTACGGTTATTATTTCAGAACTGTATCCCGTCTTTAATAGTGTGTTGCTTGCTAAAGAAATCAGTAAATCTATAAACGTGTATATTTTTGCGATTTTGTGCAGGAGATCTGCTCTTACCCATCTGTTTAGAGAGTCCTGTACATCTCGGTCTCCTCCACTGTATCCCTCCGCTGACCCGCCGCTCGACGCTGCGGACACGGAAACACACACGGCTCAGAAATCACAGCCATTTTAATGCTTGCATCAACTTCACTGCACGTAAGCATGACGACTAGAAGCTCGGAGGAAAGATGAGCGTAATAGTAAAACAGAGATACTGTGATTTAAAAAAAAAGCGTGTATTAAATGAGATTTAAAGCTGTCGGTGTTGTAATAAAGCTCCCCGTCCTGGTCACGATTTATTCTCTCACCATTAGTGTTGTGAATTCTGACTCTTCTCAGTGAATCTGCTCAACAACAACAACAACAACAACAACAACAACAGAGTCGATTCCTTCAGTTAC
The DNA here is from genome assembly GCA_037576825.1 of Pangasius krempfi. Lineage (NCBI taxonomy): Eukaryota > Metazoa > Chordata > Actinopteri > Siluriformes > Pangasiidae > Pangasius > Pangasius krempfi. The sequence continues at coordinate 2,512,812 of CM074986.1, forward strand.
CAAAAAAGACTTGACAGTGATCACAACCTGCTTGTAAAATTGGTTTTAATAAAGATAAAAACAGTAAGGTGCTACATATTTGCTTTCTCGTGTTTTCTGGTCCTGCTGTGTCGGGGCTTATTATTTCATTAAAAGTAGAATTCAGTGATTTCTAAAAGGCATTCAGTCTCTCGATCAATTCACATGTTTAGATTCGCTCTAAAATAGCATCCGGGTAACATGCAGGCTAAAGCAGTTCAGCTTCCACTTCTGTCAGCCACAAAATTCAATTTCAGTACAAAACTGAACCTTAATTCAATTTCAATTCATTCAAATTCAGAGTTTGGTATTTAATTTACTCTTCTAATGTTATTTTGTTAAGCACGTAGAATAAGATTTCATTAAACAGTAGTTAGAAGTAGCAAAGAAGAACAATCACTGGTCATAAAAACACAAGCTTTGTCCCGTTCAGGAAAAAACAAAAAGGTAAGGAGTCATTTGGGAGTCATTTGGGAGTTGACTCCTTTTGGTGAGTTGAGCCAGATGATCTGACTCCCTGAAAAGAACCAGAATTCCCATCACTACTCCGCTGCGCTTGATGTTGTTAAGGTATAATTTGTGTTTACGCTCTCTGAGTTATTTATTACAATACATGTAATAAGATGAGGCCATTTTAGGACCTTCGTAATAAACCTATTTAAGAAAACAACAAAACATCTTTGCTAGAAATGCTTTGTCTCTACATTTCTGGCTCTAATAGCATATTTAACAGCATATTTTAAGAGAAAACACCTCACGCCAAGTCCATCCATCATGTACACGTTCATTTGTCACGGGTTCTTTATGAACAGACAGGTCCAGATTTATTGGCACCCTTAATAAAGATGAGGTTCTGGAAAACTGTCTCTGTGATTTATTATCTTAATCTCCCACTGAAAATGAGAAAATTATTTCCACACAGTATTTACCAAGGGTGCCAATAATTCTGGAGCTGATGGTGTTACTCCTGTCTGCATTCAATACTGTTCATTAAATAATAAATAAATATCAAAATAGGAAAAACAAATCACCTGAACTTGTATCGTGAGAGAACCTGAACACGACCACTGGAGAACTGAGCTCATCCTCGACCTGCAAACGACAGAGAGAGCACGAGAGAGAGAGAGAGAGAGAGAGAGAGAGAGAGAGAGAGCAGGGAAGACAGATACAGGAGAAAGAAAAAGAAAGTGCAAACAGGAAGTAGACAGAAACGGGGAAACAAAGAGAAAGAGAAATGGAACAAGGCGAAAAAGGAGAAAACAGAGACAGAGAGACACAGAAAGAGAGAGAGAGAGAGAGAGAGAGAGAGAGAGAGAGAGAGGGCATCTAACGTACCTTTGCGACACTTAAATATGAGAATGAGACACAGCCGGAGGGCTTGATGTCATGCACTAAGCAGCACCACGTGACCCGTTTGTGAACACACACTTTAGGTTTGGAGTCTCAGCCATTTAGATGTGATGTCATGGAGAGATTTAGGTTAGTTGTTGAACTGAGGTGAAACTGAACTACATGACCTTTGACCTGATGTCATGCATCACATCACATCGCTGTTGGAATGTCCATGTAATGCTGGAACCATAGTCACTTCCTCACTTTCACAGCACCATCCCCAACACACACACTCCTGCTTTATTTGGGAATTCTGCAATTTGGGAACCATGCAAAGCACAGCCCAGAAGAAGGAGATTTCTCTTCACACAAGGACTAACACTACTGTTACTTAGCGCCACCTTGGGGAAAGTCTCAGTTTGTAAAACATCAGTGAGTGAGAGTGTGACAGAGAGAAAGAATGAGAGAGTGAGTGTGTGAGAGTGAGGGAGAGTGAAGGAGAGTGAGTGAGACTGTAAGTTACTTAGCACCACCTTGTGGAAAGTGTCAGTTTGTAAAACATTAGTGAGTGAGTGAGAGCTAGAGAATGAATGTGTCTGTGTGTGTGTGTGTGTGTGTGTGTGTGTGTGTTACAGTGTGAGTATGAGAGAATGAGTGAGGGAGAGTGAGGGAGAGTGAGGGAGAGTGAGTGTGACTGAAAGTTACTTGGTGACACCTTGTGAAGGGTCTCAGTTTGTAAAACATCAGTAAGTGAGAGAGACTGAGAGATAGAGAACCACTATGTGTGTGTGATACAGTGCGAGTATGAGAGAATGAGTGAATAAGAGTGAGCAAGAGTGAGTGAAGGAGTGAGTTAGTGTGAGAGAATGAGTGATAGAGACTGAGCAAACGAGTGAGTGAATGTGTGAGTGAGAGTGTGTAAGTGATTTACAGTGAATGAGTGAATCAGCGAGTGATTGAGTGAGTCAGTGTGTTACAGAGTGAGTGAGAGTGTGTGAGATACAGAGTAATGAGAGCGTGTGTGAGTCAGTGCGTTACAGAGTGAGTGAGAGTGTGTGAGTTACTGAGTCAGAGTGTGTGTGTGAGTCAGTGAGTGAGTCGGGGAATGAGTCAGTGAGTCAGTGAATGAGTGAGTCTATGTGAGAGTTAGTGAGTCAGGGAATGAGTCAGTGAGTGAGTCAGGGAATGAGTGAATCAGGGAATGAGTGAGTCTTTGTGTGAGTCAGTGAGTCAGTGAGTGAGTCAGTGAGTCAGTGAGTGAGTCAGAGAGTGAGTCAGTGAGTGAGTCAGTGAGTCAGTGAGTGAGTCAGAGAGTGAGTCAGGGAATGAGTCAGTGAGTGAGTCAGTGAGTGAGTCAGTGAGTGAGTCAGTGAGTGAGTCAGAGAGTGAGTCAGGGAATGAGTCGGTGAGTCAGTGATAAATTCTGCCTTTAAGGTGCGCTGAATCTAAAATGTGAAATAAATAAAGAGCCCAACTATAACATTATTACAATCTATTCATTTAACACAATGAAATTACAACCCACTTAAACTGCATTTGAAACATTCAGCCTCGGCTCTTATAAACAGTATTTTAACGCTTTTTTTCCACAGAAATAAATAAAATTTGGACACTAGAACATCATATGTGAATTCCACATGCCGAAACTGTCTGAATTTCCCAAACACAGGTCCAGCGCTGATGACCTGCGAGTCATCTGAGCTCCATGAGGTTGATTTATTTATTATCCAGGATGTTTTGTGCACATGCCGTAAGAAGCGGTGGACATGGTGAGGGAGTGAGCGGTGGAGGGGAAACACAGCGAGCGGAGGGAGAGAGGGAGCAAAGGGAACGAGGGTGAATCCCACCTACAATAGAGAGTATGAGAGAGCCCAGCACGTCCCTCAGTGAGGCCGCGGAGAGAGGCGGCACCCGCGAATGAGACACAGCCCCCTGGAACCAAGGCACCCGATTCTCACTAACACACACTACTGAAGAGCTCTGACACACACACACACACACAATTCACACGCTCCATACACTCTCCACACACTCTGCATCAGGGGTGTGATGGTACTGAATGAAATTAAATAAACTTTAATTAGTTACTGGATAACTAGCAGTGTGTATATACACTTCAGTTAAAATTCACAACACGCGTGTACGTATATTTAAAGCGTTTACTGTTTACATCTGCCATAACACGTGACGTAACAAGTGATAGTATGAACTAGCCTCCAAAGCATTAACTGTAACTATAAATGGACAAAAAGTACATTGTATCATTGTTATTAAAATTGATAAAAATGGTAAGTGTTTGCAAATCGCTGTGCATTAAGAGGAATACAACACCTCGAGGCGTGCTGTTGTGGGAAAATAATCAACTTCACGGTGGAGGCACTGACTCACTCACGTATCGTTGATTATTTTCCTAGAACAGCACAACCCCAAGTGTTTTATTCCTTACATAACACTGCAGTAATTTAATATCATTGTCTTAGAAAATAGGAAGCTGTGACGTCCTGAAACAAAAAAAAAAAAAAACAGTGATCATACCATCCCACCCCTACACACACACACACACACACACACACACACACACACAGCTCTTTACCATACTCAAAGCCTCCAGGAGAGAGATCTCACTGTCAAGGACATCCTGATGGTGATGACAGGAAGAAAGGGCTCCGTTTTAATCAAGTCTGAGTTTTTAAGGATATTTCTTACAGGTCGCTTCGAAATGCTACACACACACACAACGGTTTTAACGGGTGTCTTTTAAGATATGGTTAAAAATCTATCGCCAATAGAGAATAACGTAATGACGACAATAAAATATTGGACGATGGTCAATAAATCTGGCAAAAAGTAATTCAATTTTCAATTGGGTTCAATTTGATGATGTCAGTAGCCAATAATCCTGTCAATAGTTAATAATCACTAATTTTAATGAGTTTAATGAGTCAGTAATTTAACAATTTTAACATCTGTAATGTTGTCATCGTGCCAATTTGGAAATCTGGTGGTAAATGTAGCGTGTATGACGCAGTAAATCTCACAGAGGCTTTGCCAAAATGCTAAACGATGCTATAAAAGTGTTTTCACTTACCGATGTCTTTATGGAGGCCAGTGTCTTCAGCTGCGCCAGAAGCTGCTGACTCTGCAGAAACAATACAACGCAAAACTCTTTTTACATTTTTAAAATGTCTTCTCTTCCTCTAGAAACAATCCTAATCTAAACAGAGACACGATAATTTTCCCAGGCTTCCTTTAACAAGCAGAAAATCTGTCTCCTGGCTGCTGCGGTGAGACGGAAACAGCTGAAACAGCATTTATTGATTTTTTTCCCCATGTTTTGGTGTCAGATGATTGGCCAGCTGATCAGCCAATCATTAAGGCTGTTGCTTACTGTCTTAACTAATTTGCATAAAATTGAAAAAAGCCCTAAGTCATGTGTCACAGGTGTGTTACTAGAACTGCAGCTGCTGTAGAACAAGAATGACCACCTGTCACTTGGGACTCTGTGTGTGTGTGTGTGTGTGTGTGTGTGCGCGCGCGTGCGTTCTCACAAGCTGCGAGGCATGTTGGATCTTCTCTACAATCCCATCGTGTCCAAGATATTGCAACGACAGCCAGAGAGGAAGAGCTCGAAGTTTCTCCACTGGATGACTGGAAGTGAGACCTGCTGCTAAAGACTGAGAGAGAGAGAGAGAGAGAGAGAGAGAGTGACAGAAAGAGAGAGAGACAGGAAGGGAAAAAAGTGCAAGAGAGAGAGACAGATAGAGACAGGGAAAAAGACAGAGAAACACAGAGGGAGAAAGAGAGAAAGGAGACAGAGAGTGAGCGAGAGTGAGAGTAAGAAAAAGTGAGAAACGGAGAAAGAGAGAAAGAGACAGTGACAGAGAAGGAGAGACAGATAAAGGCAGAACAAGCAAGAGAGAAAGAGTAAGAAAAAAGAAGAGAGAAAGACAGAAAAAGAGAAAGAGAGTGTGAGAAAGAGAGAGACACAAACAGAGAGAGAGAAAGGGAGAGAGAAAGAGAGAGTGAGAGAGAGAGAGAGAGAGAGAGAGAGAGAGAAATTAGACTAGTTTATCACTAGCTAGCTTTCATTCATTCACAGTTATATTAGCGTGGGGAAAGTTCCCCGTATTCAGACTCGGGTTACGCGCACAGGTTAAGCTGATTTTCTGGGTGTGGCATTTAAATGTAGTTCACACCTCAGAGGCTGCCAGACTCTTCTTGAGTGGATGCAGAGTGTGTGAGTGTACACTCTACACTATAAGGCCAAAAGTTTGTGCACACCTGACCATCAGAACCATATAAGTTTGTTGAACATCCCATTCCAGATTAATTCCCCCTTTGCTGTTATAATAACCTCCACTCTTCTGAGAAGGCTTTCCACTAGATTTTAGAACGTGGCTTATTCGAGTAGAGACTTGTGATTGGTGAGAGGAATTCTTATGCAAAGTTTATTCAAGATTAGCCCCGCCCACATTAGACTAAAAGAGTGCACGCTCACCAGTGCAGGATCCTCGTGTCTGTAAAGAGTCGCAGTAGGAACAGCCGGCAGTCCGAGCCACGGGCCAGGAGTCAACGTCATACTGTCACTCTTAGTGGCCGCCTGAACACACACACACACACACACACACACACACACACACACACACACACAGAGAGACACATAGGCACATGTAGGCATAGACACACACAGACATATACACACATACACAGGCATAGACACACAGGCACATGTAGGCATAGACACACATGCATGCACACACACACACAAACACACACACACACACACAGACAAACAAACACACGGCAAAGACATACACACAGATAAAGACGAACGGATGCAAATACATAGACATACAGGCACACACCCAGACACACCCAGACACACCCACACACAGACACACAGACACACAGACACACAGACACACAGACACACAGACACAGACACAAGCACACACAGGCATACACACACAACCAGATAGACAGACACACATGAATAGACACAGACACAAGCACACACAGGCATACACACAACCAGATACACACACACACACACACACACACACACACACAAACATAAACACACACACACACACACACACACACACACACCATCATCATCATCATCATCAGCAAGGAAAAGCTCCAACAAACCCACGCAAACTATGAGACTTCATAAAGACTTCATAACAAAACTGACTAACTGAAAGAGCCAGAGGTACGACTCACTGCTCCACTGTCAGGAGTTCAGCGATTGTTTAATCAGTGTGTAAAAAAATGTTTTTTAGAATTAAAAAAAGAAAGAAAACATTTTGCAGCATACCGTGACTGCAGACGAGACGTTACCAAGCACCAGGGTTGCCAGGTTGACACTAAAAGTGACAGATGGAAGAGAAACGGTCATCAGTATATTAACAAAAAAAAAATACAATAAAGACACTAAACATCATTTCCCTTTTAATTTCAGAGTAACTTACATTTACTTCGACACTAGCAAGTGATTAAAGAGAGGCAGTGAAACAGTTATTACTGTTCTGTGAGAAATAAACGACACACACCGATGTAAAAATGAACCACCTACAACACTGTGGACATGTTTATCGTTAAGATTCGCTGATACACACCCCTCCACATGGAGCCACACGCTGTACTGAGCACACAACTCTTTCAGACGACTCAGTTTGTCTGTATGACCCGCACCAGGAGTCCCTGAAAAACAAACAAACAACACAAATAATAAATGTTATACCATTTACATTACTCCACATCTGTTTCGATAACTTTGATTATACCACAGCCCTGCTGAACTCTCAAATCTGGTTGGTCAGATGATTGATGTTGATTTATTTTCTATAACAGCAGCAGTGACAGTATTTGGAAGTTTGCCATATCTCTGCAAGCAGTAGTAATAGTAGTTGTAGTAATTATACTAGTAGCAGTAATAGTAGTAGTGTTAGGAATAGTAGTAGTAGCAGTAGTAGTAATATTAGTAATAGTAGTTGTAGGCATTAGTAGTAGTGTTAGGAATAGTAGGAGTAGCAGTAGTAGTAATATTAGTAATAGTAGTTGTAGGCATTAGTAGTAGTGTTAGGAATAGTAGCAGTAGTAATATTAGTAATAGTAGTTGTAGGCATTAGTAGTAGTGTTAGGAATAGTAG
>CM074986.1:2520326-2537118 GCA_037576825.1 Pangasius krempfi
GTAGTGTTAGGAATAGTAGCAGTAGTAATATTAGTAATAGTAGTTGTAGGCATTAGTAGTAGTGTTAGGAATAGTAGCAGTAGCAGTAGTAGTAGTGTTAGGAATAGTAGGAGTAGTGTTAGGAATAGTAGTAGTAGTGTTAGGAATAGTAGGAGTAGCAGTAGTAGTAATATTAGTAATAGTAGGAGTAGCAGTAGTAGTAGTGTTAGGAATAGTGGGAGTAGCAGTAGTAGTAGTGTTAGGAATAGTAGGAGTAGCAGTAGTAGTAGCATTATAATAGTAGTTGTAGGCATTAGTAGTAGTGTTAGGAATAGTAGCAGTAGTAATAAATTCAGGAGTAGTATTAGTATTAGAAGTAGTAATAATATTACTGGTATTATTAGTAGTTGTTGTAGTAGCAGCAGTGACGGTGGTAGTGTTAGAAATAGTAATAGTAGCAGTAGTAGTGGTATTACTAATAGTAGTTGTAGTTGTAGAGGCAGTAATAGCAGTATTAATAGTATCAGTAGTAGTAGTAGTAGTAGTAGTAGTAGTGGTATCAAGAGTAGTATTAGTATTAGAAGTGGTAACAGTAGTAACAGTAGTATTTGTATTATTAGTAGCAATACTCTGACAGTATTTGGAATAAATATACTTTCTTTAAGCCTGTGGCTAACAAAAACCAGGCTTGGTCATTTTGCGAATAAAAAAGAAAGGAAGGGACAGGCTGTGTTTCTGCAAGCTCCTGAAGGTCATGAAAGAAAAGGGGAGCTGTTTAAGCTTAAGATGATAAGGAAAGGCAGGAGAGAGATTTTTTTTTTCAAGTAGTCAAATTTTCTCCTTTACTTTTAACATATCTATCATACAAGGTGTTATGTTAGAATTTCAATAACCTCTGTCAAAAGAAGAAAAAAATCACCTCTTTGGATTAACAGTAATATTATCAATCTATTATCAACGTTTTAATCCCATCCATATGTTGCTGTAATCAGCTAACTGGCTCATATGGGTTTTTCCTGCATGGCAAAATCACAGCATGAGATTAAGTTACTTTTCCTCGTTAAACTGATTTTAGGGCATTTAATCACAGTCGAGAAAAATGTAATGTTATTTAAACTGCACTTATCTGATTACGGTTGCTAGCTAAGCTAACATATTGCTGCTAGACATGTTGCTAGCACTAGTTCTACAGTGATGAATGCAGATACAGTTAATGGTGCAATAGACATTTAAAAAAAATAATAAATGTCTTACTTGTACAAATAACCTGGAAAATATGCAGAATGATTAAAAAATATATATAATGGCTTAAGGCATGACATCTGCAAGTGTACTTAATAGCTGAGAAAATCTGCTTGGAAACCTGTGTTATGGTCCAGAAAGCTTGTTTGTGTTCAGATGGGCCTCTTGTCATGTTATAGGCACTCATAAATGCCCTTTCACTCTACCTACATATCAGTGTGAAATTAGCAAATGCCAGATAATTCTTCAGTAAGGAAAAAAAAAGTGCTGCGCTTCAAAAAACGATTGACGCGAAATGACACAAAACTCAGTAAAACCAGAATAAACACTGGCAGCGATTTTCCAAGATGGAGGAATTTATTACTGGTGAAATGGATTAAGCTGGATGCAGAATTAGCAACGTTGCTCCTGGACAGGTATTTAAGTGCGATCTGTATAAACTTTTGAAATTTTGGATGGCTGGTCTTACATAAATCAAGTAGATATGTTTTTTTTTTCCCCCTTCAAAGAAAAAAAGAACTCTTGAACCCTCCTCAGAAATCATTAGATTTTGCACGTTGATAGAGTTAAAACTTGGCTTTCAAGCAGCTGGATGTCTGATTGCACTTGAAAGTGATGTCATGCCAGTCCTTGCTAATATAGTTGAACTCTAGTAGGTGTTAGGGGCGGAACTTTGTGTACATAGCCGGGAATTGGGGCGTAAAAAATGTATTCAGATCTTTGACTGGTTAATAACAAGCAACATCTCACTCTTCTGGCTTATACTTTAACCACCGCTTAAACTAAATTATTCTGATATACTATTAAAGGCTCGGTCCATGTTAGTTACGTACAAATTATAGACTTGAACATCAAACACAACTGACCAGCGTTTGCTACTAAAAGCAGAGGAAGCTTCCCAGCCTCAATGTCCTCTTTGATGAGCTTGTCCAGCAAGGCCACGTCCTGTGAGAACAAAACATGTAAAAATGCAAATATAACAGGAAAAAAAAATATGCGAGAGAAAATCCACGCTGGAGAAAACACAGACTCTGACCATTTGGTGCTGAGAGCCGAACATGGTGTTGCATGGCACGGTGCAGACGCTGGACAGAGGCAGACCCAGCTATAAAAAAAAATAAAGATACAAATCTGTTTATTTAATCAAATATCAGCAAAAAAATAAAATAAAAATCAAAGGAAGGGATTAATATTCTTTCTTTCAACAGTCTCACTTATGAAACATTTTATATTAATTTCTCCCTTTATCTAAGCACACACATCTTCCCACGTTCTCAGCCAGCGTAGTTATTTATTAACCATCAACGGCTGTAAAATAAAAGAAGGAAAACGTTCCATGTAACTAATATCAGTAGTAGTAGTAGTAGTAGTTGTTGAAGTAATAGTACTAATAGTAGTTGTAGTAATTACACTGGCAGTAATAATAGTAGTATTGTTAGGAATAGGAGTAGCAGCGGTGGTAGTAATACTAGTAATAGTAGTTGTAGCATTAGCAGCATCAGTAGTAGTAGTAACAGTAATAGCAGCATTAATAGCAGTAGTATTAGTATTGGAAGTAGCAATAATAGTACTGGTATTATTAGTAGCAATAGCTATAGCAGTGGTATAGTAGTTGTTGTAGTAACAGTACTAACAGTAAAAGGTGTAGTAACAGTACTAATAGTCAAAGGTGTAGTAACAGTACTAGCAGCAGTAATAGTGGTAGTGTTAGAAATAATAATAGTAGCAGTGACAGTGTTATTACTAATAGTAGTTGTGGTATTAGCAGCATCAGAAATAGCCGTAAGAGTAGTAGCCGTATTTGTAGTAATAGCACTAATAGGAATAGCAATAACAGCATTAATAGCAGTAGTAGTAGCAATAGTAGTAGTAAGTGCAGTAGTAATAGTACTAGTAGTAATAGTAGTATTAATAGTAGCAGCAGCAGTAGTATTACTAGCAGTAGTATCAGGATCATTGAATCAACCATACACTATTATTGCAGTAGTAGTAGTAGTAGTAGAAGTACTAGCAATGATAGTATTAGTTTTAGTAACAGTAATAGTTGCATCATTAGTAGTACTAGTATTATTATTAGTAGTAAAAGTAGTAACAGTAGTAATAGTGGCATTATTATTAATAATAGCAGCAGCAGCAGTAACAGTTGCAGCAGCAGCAGTACTACTATTATTATTGATATTGTTATTATTAGTAGTAGTAACAGCAGTAGCAGAAGTATTAGTAGTAATATTAGTAAGAGGAGCAGCAGCAGTAATAATAGCAGTAGCAAGAATAGTAATAGCAGTAGAAATAGTAGTAGTAATGTTACACTGGAAAGGATTTGCTGAAGGCTGAGCCACTCCTCTGAAGTCTTTTATTTACTGAGTCAGTTTCTGTTTGTAGTGTTCATGTTTGCAGTGTTGCAGTCACTGGGTTTGCAGCGTTTCTGTTTGGAGTTTTTGCAGCGTTTGGGTTTGCAGTTTTTGCAGCGTTTGGGTTTGCAGTTTTTGCAGCGTTTGGGTTTGCAGTTTTTGCAGCGTTTGGGTTTGCAGCGTTTGCAGTGTTTGGGTTTGCAGTTTTTGCAGCGTTTGGGTTTGCAGCGTTTGCAGCGTTTGCAGCGTTTGGGTTTGCAGCGTTTGCAGTGTTTGGGTTTGCAGCGTTTGCAGTGTTTGCAGTGTTTGGGTTTGCAGCGTTTGCAGCGTTTGCAGCGTTTGGGTTTGCAGTTTTTGCAGCGTTTGCAGTGTTTGGGTTTGCAGCGTTTGCAGTGTTTGCAATGTTTGCAGCGTTTGCAGTGTTTGGGTTTGCAGTGTTTGCAGTGTTTGCAGTGTTTGCAGCGTTTGCAGTGTTTGGGTTTGCAGCGTTTGCAGTGTTTGGGTTTGCAGTTTTTGCAGCGTTTGCAGTGTTTGGGTTTGCAGCGTTTGGGTTTGCAGTGTTTGCAGCATTTGTGTTTGCAGTGTTTGGGTTTGCAGTGTTTGCAGTGTTTCTGTTTGCAGTGTTTCTGTTTCTGTTTGCAGTGTTTCTGTCTGTAGTGTTCGCAGTGTTTGTGTTTGCAGTGTTTCTGTCTGTAGTGTTTCTGTTTGCAGTGTGTTACCTGGGTACACAGGTGTTCTCCCAGTCCCGACCTGCACGCTGCACTCAGGTAAATGACTGGAGCTCTGACGCTGAACACACTGAAGCCCTCTGTAGCGTAATCATCATAGCGAGTGTGAATGACCAGCCGACACACCTTCAGCAGCCCGTCTCTCTCGTCCTCGTGGTAATACGCCGAGCCGTTCTCATACCTGCAACAACACATCCGTAATTAGAATTCCAATTTTACATAATTTAATAATTACAGCATTAAATTTCATTGTAACCATTAAGTCGTGTGTTGTATGCTAATATATTTAATATCATACATAATAATTAAACTCTTAAACAAAATTCACCACACAACAATATACAGTTCACACAAAAAAATAAAACATGACAAAAAAAGAATAAAATTAAATAAATTAATGCAAAACAGCTAAAATAAAATAAAGGAAACTGATCAAATGACTAAATCATTATAAAATGATGATTAAAAAATGATAACAGGATTAAATGCTAACGTCTCATGACATAAATTCAGTTTATAGCTACACAAGAATAACCCGAAAGGATCATTTTTGCACAACAATCTAATTTTTCTGTATTTTATCATTTAAATAAACAGAAAACATTTCACTTTATACACTTTACACTATTACTTCACAAGCATGCTTGAATCAAAATAGTATATATAAAATCACAATTAGCTTTAATAACTTTAATATCCAATGAGCTAACTTTAACTGGGCTCACCAGACAATTACACACAACTGAGGAAGCCAAAAATTGAGATTAGTATGAATACCAGCCTTAGATCACGAGAATGCTAATGCTAATGATGATGATGATGATGATGATGATGATTATTAGTAGTAAGCGTACCTGAAGAGTCGGCAGAGCCAGAGCGTGGTGTCTGAGAGAATGCGTGTGGTCAGTTTTCTCACACGTTGTTTATCCAGGATGGAGATGTAAGCAGCCAGGCTGTGACCCAGTAAGGCCATGTGACCCTGCTCTCCAACACACTGCATCCTGCTGAAGAAACACACACACACACACACACACACACACACACACACATTTATAAGCCAAAACATATAGCGAAGGGTTTATCATTAATTGCTTTATCATCTCTTTGCCTCTTGTGCTGTTTTTTTTCCTCACAGTGGAGACAGAGGTGTGTGTGGATGGAGCAGGGACAGAGATGGAGAGTGTGTGTGTATGAAGCAGAGACACAGATGTATTGTGTGTGTGTGTGTGTGTGTGTGTGTGTGTGTGTGAATGGAGCAGAGACAGAGATGGACTGTGTGTGGATGGAGCAGAGACACAGATGGATTGTGTGTGTGTGAGAGTGTGTGAGTGCGTGTGTGTAGATGGAGCAGGGACAGAGATGGAGTGTGTGTGAATGGAGCAGAGACAGAGATTGAGGTGTGTGTGGATGGAGCAGAGACACAGATGGAGTGTGTGTGTGTGTGTGTGAGAATGGAGCAGAGACAGAGATTGAGGTGTGTGTCGATGGAGCAGAGACACCGATGGAGTGTGTGTGTGTGTGTGTGTGTGGATGGAGCAGGGACAGAGATGGATTGTGTGTGTGTGTGTATGTGTGTGTGTGTGTGTGTGTATGAAGCAGAGACACAGACAGAGTGTGTGTGTGTGCTTGTTTGATGCATTAATGCATCATCTTTTATGTCACTGCTGAAGGACGCAGAAGCTTACCGGTGTCCCTGTTTGTCCTCGTCATCATGCATGAGGTTTTGAACGAGCTGCAGTATCGTCACAAAATTCTGTCCGCTAAAACGAGACACGAGAAAATCAGACCGAGCAAGGACAAACCCAACGACCTGCAACCAAACTGCAGCCATTTATTCCGCGAGAGAACAGACAGGAACGTGCATCATCAACATTAACGGACAGAAGGAATGCTGAAGACTGACGCTTAAGCATTCGTGGCTCGGGAGGACTTACTCTCCCTGTAAAGGTCCTGGAATGTCTCTCCAGCTGAGTCGCCGTCTCTCTGCGTCCTGCGCCGTCTGTCTGCTAAACACAAACACATCACACAGAAACAGCTTTTATTCAAGGTTAAACAAAAAACAGGATTGTGTACTGTAAATTTTTTAACTCCTAATAATGTAATGATAATAAAATACTACTCGTGTTGCTGTGTGACAAACGCAAGATTCTACTAAAGCAAATCTCTATTTTGATACTTTCTTATACATTTGGTTTTTAATGATAATGAAAACAGTGGTTCGTGATATTTATTTACCAGTATTTACCCCCAAATATGGGTGATATGATGATACAATATTGATCTCGTGATAAATTATGACACAATGTGCTTTTCTGAAATAACATGGATCATTGTAGCTTTTTTCTTTAAAGGTGCAATAGGCGATTTGTACTAGTACAGATAACTTTTAACATTTTTTAAGCCGTGGCCTCGGTGTATTACATGGCCGAGAAAAATCTCAATCTGAAATCAGCAAGCGCACAGCGCAGCCAGATAATTCTCCTGTGAGCAAAAAATGGAGATAGAGTAATTTATTATCTGTGAAAGGATGGAAGCTGACCGCCAAATTAGCGACATTGTTCCCGGACAGGTACACTGTGTAAACATAATAAGCTTTGACTTGTTTGAATAGCTGGCTTTACATAACAAATCAAGTTAAATGGATAAAAGTCACCCCTTGACCATGCTTATAAATCACTATGAGCTAAATTTTGCATGTTTATAGACTTAGAACTCGGCTTTCCAGAAAGCTCTAACGATTAAACACTGACTGGAAGGATAAAACCAAACCAACCAGCTAAAAAAATCTAAAAAAAAAAGACAATTTTTCAAATATGAAATATTTTTTCGTATATAGATATGGGTGTTTTGTATTATTATAGTGTTTTTGTAGCTCGTTCTAGCTTTGCTGGAATTCAGTTTTCATTGTTTTGACCTGGCTAATCCACTTCCAAAAATTACGTAGTCCCGTACCTTAACTAGCTACGTTAGCTAGCCGTTGATGTGGTAGCTAACATTAACATCGTATGAAGTTTGCTGCTAATAGGATTTACGCTGCCATTATTTAAATGGTTCTGATTGCATAACTTCAATTCAGTCTTTTTTTTCGGGATGGGTTAGCTAGCTGACGTTAGCTTAATTATCTGATACTATACTTTTGTTTTAAAAGAACGATTAACTTCTGCACAGAGGAAAAAGAAAAAAAATCTTACAGCTGGCCACTCTCCAAAATCTTCATGGCGTCAGAGAGGTGATTCCCCATTTCAGCGAGCGTCGGGTCCATCTGCAATCACACAGTTAGCTATAATAATTAATTCAGCTATAATCTTCTGATTAATACGAGATGTTTGATGCTTGAAATATATATTTGCTTATGATAAATGTCAATTTTCTATAAAATAATCTGAGAAGATCTAAAAGCTGATACCGAAGCAGGTGGAGGGGGTTAAAGGCAAACCAAAGGCAAAGGTATTTCGAGCATATTTATACACACACACACACACACACACATTCAGAAAGATGCAAACTTCTCTTTTTTATTATTATTATTAATATCACAACATACATTATTTGATCATTTTTCTTGCTCGTCATAATGAAGGAACAGCCATGACACTGAACACACAGACATACTAAGGGTGTACAAACTTTCGCCCTCAACGGCTTGCATTTATGGTACAGAACAGCTTTTCTGTTCAAGACAAAGGGAGCTTTTTGTCCCGTCTCCCACCACCAACTTGCGAACCCAGCTGTTAGCCCGATGCCAAAATGGGAATGACAGAAATAAAATATTAATATTCAGACATGCAGTGGGTTCTGCAGAACATCCACACACACACACACACACACACACACACACACACACACACACACATAAAAAAACGTTTAGCTCAAGCAACAAGCGAGATGGATTCAATGACATTACAGAAAAATAATCAGTGACGGTCTGCGGAGTTCCTGTTACCATCCCGAAGTTGATTATTAACAGCACAGCAATTATTAATTAAAGAGTTAAACACTTCATACTTTTTATCTGATTATAGTTACGTTTAATGAAGTGGAACATCCACAAAAGGAATTTTTCCTCTCTTTTTTAGTTAATAAGGCAAAAAAAATAAATAAATACACAGCTCATTACGAAACCACAAAGAGTACACTCCTCTGTCCTGACAACTTAAAGTTACAGATTTACCTCTGACTGATGTGAACCACTGACACTGGAGACTCCTTCCAGAAATGTTAAATAAACATCTCCTTACAGAAAACCTCACCATATCAATGATAACATATGTTTGTCTGTTTGCCAGACGTGTTAAAATGGAGCATAAGCGATGCAAACCCCAGAGAATGAGCTGTTACTGCATCAGAACGAGGGCATTAATATAAACCAGTGATTTGCAGCTGCACTACAGTCAGAGCTGCTGTTATAGAAAATTATTCAACACCTTCTGACCAATCAGAGTCCAGAACTCAATATTCCAAAATATATTAGCAAATATATGTGCAAAGTAGAATAATTAAAATGACACCTCTTCACCTGACACAAACTACACTGCACAAGCCCCCAGGGGGAAAAAAAAAAAGTGGTTACACCAGAAAGCAAACTACAATTTAGAGTACAGGAGTGGCTGTGCAAAGGCCAGTGAACAAACACCATCAACCAGGATCTTCTTCACAAATGTTTGTCAGAGCAACAAAGGACATGGGTCACAGAGAGCAAGAAAAGCAGAAAAGAAACGCTCCGTCCTCTGAAAAAGTGTGTGAGTCTGTGTGATTTCTCAGCGCAAAAGGTTTGAAATAAGTCAGACTTTTCCGTTTGGATTTATCGGTTTAATCACAACAGGGTACATGATATGCAACATTAGGGGTCCAAGCACCAAAGGTCAAAATACACACAGGAGTCTGAACCTCAGTAACAATCTTAAACAACATGGCCGCCACATGCCGATCGATCTTTGCAGGGTGGAGTTTGGTTTACTCAGACAGCTGCAACTCAGCATTGGTTGCATGAATTCGCATAAAACTTGAATGGCATATGTAGGGCAACGGGGCGGGGTTAAATTCAAATAACTATTTCACAGGATACGCAAACCTGACTTACCTGAAATTTGGTCTGCGTACTGCACATTGCATTCATTCGTTTATCGGTTTGAAATGAAAATAGGAAAACGAGGAAAACAAGTTTTTCTTTGTTTATTTATTTTTTCCTGGCACACACTAAAATAGTTTTTTTTTTCATTAAATTAATTTTAAAAATAAATATCTCTATTGACCCACATTTAATTGTTTGTACTAGTTTCACCACACAAAGTCTAGAAATCAAAATATTCATGAATCCAAATATGAAACGAAAAACACGAAACACAACAACACTGCAGTACATTTCAGCGTAAACCCATATGACCTGCAAGACCTGGAGCCTTGTTCTGTTTTCATAAAAGATCTAATAAAAATCAGATCAACAGGTGCGGAATCACATTTTGGATGATTAAAATATTCTTAAATTGCAACATGTGGAAAATCCTGCCGATTTCTTTAGTCGCCATGTCGTCCGCCTTTACCATCATCCTCTTGCTATTTTTTTTACATTTTTATTAAAAGCATGTAGTGATCCATATTAGCAGCACATCAGGCATTAACGCTGATTCCCTCTTCTTGCTAGCCAGTCGTCGCTGTACACATTCAGGTCATTCAAGAGCATTCATTATTTTTTAGCCCCAAAATGAATCTCGAATTATGAATTATAAGACCTTTTGTAATATTTATCGTTTTAAAGCAAAAACTTTTTGAACATCTCATTTGTATGAACTTCTTTTTTCCTTTTGAAATGAATGAACGAATTAATGCACCATACACGGACCATACATTGTGGTGCTAATTTGCGATTGTATTTCTGGACAACTGGACAAGCATGGCCGCCATTAGCCAATCAGCTTTCAGCTGGCATATCCATCTACCACCTGCACTGCAATTGCGATACTTGATCAGTGGGTTCATCTGTGGTCTGTCTATTGTTTTGTTGTTTTTGGGAGGAACTGGATTCTTTGGGCAATATTTGCAAAGGGTGCTTGGACCCCGGAGATCACTACTTGTGGCTGCACTGATATAAGACATTCTGCTGAAAAAATCCAGCTTGGTCTGCCAAAACACTGATCGAACTGGTCAAAATGGTAGACCATCTTTATCAGCTGGTAAATACGTATTATATGAATAAACTGAGCAATGCTTGTTTCATGATCATCACTCATTCACTCAGTTTCAGTAAGCGCTTTATCCTGGTCAGGGTCGCGGTGAATCCGAAGCCTATCCCGAGAAACAATAAGCGTGATGTGGGAATACACTTTGGATGGGACGGCAGTCCATCACAGGACGCCGTGCACACCTACATCGCCAGCATGTTTTCGCAAGGAAGCCAGAGGAACAAGTGGAGAACATGTGTAGAACCTCAGCACAGACAGTAACCCGAGATCAGGATCAGGATCAGGACTCTGGAGCTGCGAGGCTACCCACTGTGCCATTACAAGTTGGTAAAGATGGTCTACCAGTTTGACTAGCTCAGACTACCAGTTGGACTAGCTCAGACTACCAGTTTGACTAGCTCAGACTACCAGTTGGACTAGCTCAGACTACCAGTTGGACTAGCTCAGACTACCAGTTGGACTAGCTTGGCCTGCGTTTTGGCAGCTGGTAGCTGCTCAGACCAAGCTGGATTTTTCAGCAGGGTGTACTGACACCTTATGGCATTATATTACAGCCTAGATCTTACTGCTTTATCATTTTATCTACAAATACCGACAATAACTGCGAGGTTGTTAGAAAGGCCTACAGTGACGTCATGCATCACGATACCTGCATCATATGATTATATCGCCCCCCCCTTCCTCAACCCCCCCATCATCATCTCTCCTGATACTCCATAAACCTACAGCTGAGACTGATATCACGTTACAGAACTACAGCAGCTCTCTCTCTCTCTCTCTCTCTCTCTGTGTGTGTGTGTGTGTGAGTGTGTGAGTGTGTGTGTGTGTCTGTGGGTCTCTTCCTTAGCCACCTGCATGCTAATCCAATCTAATCTAATGAACCGGACCTTGTAAGTCATGTTATTGAAGGGAAAGTCAAGCTCTTCTGCATTCATTTCATACCTTTCAGAAACAGACCTTCCTCAGAAACGTGCAGAATGATAAAGTAAAGATTCTCCGCTTCCTTCCGTGGAGTCTCGGTAGAAAACAAACAAGGTAAAATAAATTTTAAAAAATCCAAACTATTCCGCGTTTTCTCTCTCTCTCTCTCTCTTTCTCTCTCTCTGCTAATTTGTGTAGAGAAATTTTAACCCCACTTCCTGGTGTGCTGGCAGCGCTGACGTCAGCGCGTCAAGGACACGCCCCCGAGGCGCGCGCCCGTCACAAACGTACACATAAGCATTTTTTTTTTTTAAATGTCTTCAGAATTTTCAAAAAGCTAAAAGTTTTTTTTTCTCACTCATATCAGAATAAAAGCTACTGATCCATCAACACAAACGTTTCGGATTACAAATTTCTTTCTAAAATGTATGAGGCTGTAATATGCAAAATAGTTCACCGATTATTAAATATGCACTAATGTTCCTCAGAATGCTCTTTTTTTTTTCTTACATAAAATGCAAATCATTCATATACCCTTTCCTCACAATATCACAATAAAAGCTGACCGTTGGAATGATACCAATGCAATATTTTGGTTGCAGAATTCTAATTTAAATGTATTACAATATGCAGATTAGATGCCTAAATATATATTTATTGAAAATTAAATATTAATTTGCATATTTTGTTATGTTTCATGATATGCAAATTAGGTCATTGGTTATTAACATGACTTAATTTGACTTGATTAAATATGAGCAAATGTGCATATCACAAAAACAAATTTAAAAACAGTTAATACTCTTTTGTTTTGTTTCATTATGATAACACACCTAATGGTTTTTTAATGTCTTTAGGCCAGGTGTCACACCCTAAAAATAATTTTACCTTTACTCATATCATAATAAAAGCTAGAAAAAATTTTTTATGACTCATTTAAATGTACTATAATATGTAAATTAGGTCACCAGATGATTAAATATGTGCTAATTTGCATATCAGATCAATAATTTTTACTCAGGGGCGTGTTTTGTTTTGTTTTGTTGTGACCTTCAGACACCTTTTTTCCCCAAAAGTTACTATTTCATAGAATTTTTTTTTATGCATTATTAACATATATGGAAAGTGCGTACTGTGCATAGTTTTATGGATAAATGGCAGGAGTTTTTAAGTTTAGCCTGATGTATGAAAACATTTACAGCCAACTTTACTGCAGAACTGATAACTCAGACCCAGTGAATGTAACAGTAACAGCCAGGAGTTGTTCATGTGAAATTTGATTAATTTCACAGGAAGGATTCATTCGTGAATCACTCCACGCTCTGCAGATTAGCTGCTGAAGAAAAGTGCTGATGGCTGATCCGGAAGCTTTTAGATTAATTGCTAAAGAGATCCTTAATCATCTGGAGTTCCAGCTTCACGCTGCATCGCTGGTTTTAAAGGAATAGCCTATAAATACGTACAGCTGGGAATTAGTGATGTTTCACACTGAAATTAATCGAGTCAAATGAATTAAGCTGTAACACCAGTAGAGGCTTTAAGAGGGAAGTATATAGGGCTGTGTCTGAAATAGAAAATTGGATGCCTACCCAGGCTCTTATTATATACAGGAAGATATTAAGACACATCCCAGTCTTATGTTTACATAAAATGTCATCTGTCAGGTGCCTCCTGTACTCCACCTGGCTGAATTTTGAATGCGTCACACTTATTAAGGGAAAAAAAATGGCTGCATCTGACCAATACTGTGTGTCAGACCCAGGAAATACACACACACACACACACACACACACACACACACACACACACATATATATATATATATAATGGAGTGGAAATTTGGATAAAATCCAGAACACTACAACAAGCTGAATTTAATAAGAAGCACAGATTTTTAAAATAATACAGTTTTGTTTATGTTAGACTATTGTCAATGCAAAAAGTGGTCAAGGTGCCAGAGCTCATTACAGAGAGTCAGGGGCAGGAACCCAAGGACCCCTAAAAATGCAAATTATATATATTTTTAATTATTAATGCTAACTAATGGATGCTGGAAATTTAAATATTGATTGTTATTATCATTGTTATTTCAATCAGTGCAATCTAACAGGGCCCCATTCCTATATTTTGCCTAGAGCCCCTATATCACTAAATCCGCCCCTGCAGAGAGTCTCACTGCTTTATGAAATATAAGAGCCTAATATGTTCATCCATTCATCTTCAGGTAGCGCTTTATCCTGGTCAGGGTCACTGAAGATCTGGGTGAGAAGCAGGAACACCCTGGATGGGATACAAGTTCATCTCACACATACAGTCACACCTGGGAGACATCCATGTGAAACCCTGAGGTTAGAACTCTGAGGACAGACAGAGAACTCAACACAAGCTCAAGATCAAACCTGGGATCCAGAAGATGTGAGGCGGCAACACCAGCCACTACACCACCGTGCCGTCCCCTGATCACGTGTGAAAAAAGAAATTACTCGTGTTCAATAAATCACATCTGAAAAATGATTTCCTCTCGCAATCCTCAGATTCCTGTTCTTGGCTGACAGGAGTGGAACCCGAACCCTGTGCTCTTCTGCTGTGGTAAGTGATCCGCCTGCAAGGTGACGCATTCTGAGATGCTTTTCTGCTCACCGTGATTGTAAAGAGTGGTTATTTGAGTTACCGTAGCCATTGTGTCACCTTAAATAAGTCTGGCCTCTGACCTCACTCGTCAGCGAGGCGTCTCGGCGTGAAGAACTGATGCTCAGTGGAAGTTTTTCGCACCATTCTGGATAAACTGTGTAAAATCACAGCTCAAGTCCATCTGGCAACAACAACCACTCAGTGAATCAAAGTCACTCAGATCACTGAGATTTTTCCCCCCAATTCCATGTGAACATTACCTGAAACTGTTGATGCATGTCATGCACTGAGCTGCTGATGGGATATGAGCGAGCAGGTGTGTGATAAAGGGCCTGTGTGTTAGCAAGTGAGCAGGTGAGCGGCTCTTTAACCCATGTTTGTGATGCACACAGTTTTAATCCAGCCTGGCAACCGCCTCATGACCGACACAGCAAGGTGACAGGAGGCTATCCTCGGTTTGAGACACACCCACACGGGCTTCATTAAGTCGCTCACTCACGCGCTTGACTTGTTCAGCAGAGGTCAAATCCTGCACCAGTGCCAAACTTGCGCAGCTCGCGCGAACATAACTCTAACTCTAATTGTAATTGTAACTATAATTTTAAGAAGATGAGGAAGGTGTTCCCGTGGCTGACCAACGTGTCTCTGTACGGCTGTCTGTTCGCCGGCGGGGATCTGCTCCATCAGCGCGTGACGCACAGGGACGGCGGCGAGCTGGACTGGAAGCGCACGAGGAACGTGGCGCTCGTGGCGTTCTGTTTCCATGGCAACTGGAACTACTTTTGGCTGCGCGCGCTGGAGCGCCGGTTCCCGGGAAGGTCCCTGGGCATGGTGCTCACCAAGTTAGCTCTGGATCAGAGCTTCTCCTCGCCCTTAGCCACCAGCGTTTTCTACACAGGTGAGTCCGGTACAACCGGAACTTTCAGGTGCATGACAAAAAATCTCAGTTTACTAAACATGTTATATAGCATGCACTCTCAGAAATAAAGCTACCTAACTGTACTCTACCCTGTGCTTGCTGGTTCCACCAAAGCTACATCTTTAGTACCTTTATTTTCTATCTTTATACCTTTGAAAATAATTTAAGGCACATACACTAATTGGCCCTTAAAGGCCACTGATCTACTGTACCTTTAAAACTTTACTTTAAAGCTAATTAAAGGTACAATCAGAGAAATGAAGGTACTTTTCCTTGTTGCTGTGGTGGGTGGTACCATCAAAGCTACATCTTTTATACTTTGCATATTTTACCTGGGAAGGTGCAAGTGGTGTACCTTTAATTAGCTTTTAGTCAAGTCAAGTGGAGTTTATTGTCATTTCAGCCATTACAACCTGTTAGTACTCCAGGACCAAGGTGCTACATAAGACAAACACAGAGCAACACAGAACTACAAGGGACTACATAATTTATACATAAAGTGCACAAGTGCAAACATGTGCAGGCAGCACAAGACAGTACAATGACTACTGGGATAGACAATGGGCACAGTAAGTCCCAGTGCAGCGCCGACCAGTACACAGTCCTATTAGAAAGTGAATCCAGTGACAATAGTGCAAAAAGAGTACATTATAAGTTGCTGAAATAGGTGTAAACACTATTTCATTGTTTTATTGGTTACTTTTAGAGTAAAGTGGTCCTTAAGGTCCAATTATATAATTCACACGTGTAAAGATACGTACTAAAGGTACTAAAGATGGAGAGTGTAGCTTACCCAAAGTGTAATATCTGATTAAAGGGACAATTCTGTCAAAAACTCAATGTATACCCCAAATATATTTGATCAAGCAACTTCTGTTTGGTGTGTGAAGTTTGCTTCTTTACACTCTGAGAAAAATATTCCAAACTGTACTTTTCCTTATTCATGACATGGTACCATCAATAGAACAACTTTCGTACCTTAAGTTTGTATCTTTTTATAGCTTTACAAAATATTTTAAGCCACATACTGTACAGTAATTAGACTTTAAAATCCACAGTTGTACATTTAAATCTTTATTTTAAAGCTAAGAGTTCCAAACTGTACTTTACCGTGTTGCTGCGGTGGTACCATCAAGTGTACCATCAAGTGTACCATCAAGTGTACCATCAAGTGTACATGTTTAGTTTGTATTTTTGTACATTTAAAAATAAATGGACTATTGATGCACCATTAAAGCTTTATGTTAAAGCCAATTAAAGGTACACTCAGAAATAATGGTACCAAACTGTACTTTTCTATATTTTACCCGAGAAAAATATGTCCATGTGGTGTAACTTTAATTAGGTTTTAGAGTAAAATTATGTACCTTAAATTAATTTGAAAGGTATAAAGATACATACCAGTGCTACAAAAGATGTACTCTTGCTGGTACCACACCAGCAACAAGGCACCTTTATTTCTGAGAGTGTAGCATACACAAAATTCAACATCTGATTAAAGGAACACCTTGTCACCCCAAGTTATGTCCAGTCTCTGAAGTTTTCTTCTTTAATTTTGCGCACAAGCTACAGGTAAGAAAAGCTAATAGCCACCAGTGTAGCATTGCTTGTAAACTGCCTCGATCATTTTGTGGACTTCTCACACAGACCTGCTGATGTGGTTTCTGGTGCCGTACCATGGAGCTAAAGATAGTCGTGGTGGCCAACTTAATTTCAGTTCTAGAGCAAAAAAAAAAAAAGTGTTGGCTGATCTTACGCAGTACAAACACACACACACACACACACACACACACACACACACACACAAATATATATATATATATATATATATATATATATATA
>CM074986.1:2537218-2552480 GCA_037576825.1 Pangasius krempfi
ACACACACACACACACACACACATATATATATATATATATATATATATATATATATATATATATATATACATATATACATATATACATTTCAATTTCAGTTGAACTATACCTTTAATAGTGACTTGCTGTGCTAATTAAAGAAACAGTAAGCGTTAAAACCCTAATAATACCTGCCCTAGCATTTGGAGTCTATAGAAACTCTACTACTGTGTTATCTGAGAACCACTTGTAAATATGAAAAAACAAAACAAAACAGGAAATAAAGTATAAATACTTCTCGAAAGTGCTTTCTTGTTGGGCTGCTTTGTTTTTTTTTTTTCTCGCTCGGCTCCTTAGACGTGCTGCAGGAGGAACGTAAACCTATAATCATGGATTAGTCTTTCACACCCACACAGGAAGGTCATTCAAACCCAGCGAGCCTTCACAATGCTGCCAGTGTCAGCGGTGTAGCAACATCTAACGCTTCAAAGCTAAAACAGTGGCACTCAGGGTCAAATTATGTACTTGTACACTCTTTCAGATAGAAAGGATGTGTATCCTTGAGTATACCACTATAGTGACAGTGCCTGTACCGTGACATGTACGGTTTAGTGCCTCAGGTAAGAGAAGGAATCTCTGCATACTGCTGTAGGATGTAACATGGAATGATAACTTTTAAATGAAGTGTTACGAGGGCTTCCTCTTCCAAATAGCATCGTCCAGTCATTATAGTAGAGTATATCCTCAAGCTCTACCACAAACTGCACAGGAAGTGAGTATGATTATGTCATATCACCTACCCTTAGTTTAAACCATTCTCAGAATCGTTATTAGTACACCTTTCTATGTAACTATTATTTTCCTAATGGTTGGAATTGTTTCCTTATTTGACAATTTTTTGACAAAAATTCTTCTTTCCTTGTTATTTCCTTATATTTTCAAGTGCCTCTCTATTTTAAAGGACAGAAAGTCTTTATTTATTCTATCAATAGGAGTTTGTTTATGACTCTGTTTACCCTGAAACTAAAAAGGCTGTCCTGTGTTCAGTTCCACATTTAGCACTTTTTCCACCTACACAGAACCAGTACCTAATCTGGAAACATTCTTTGCTTTTCCACCATAAACTTAATAGGAAGTGGAAGGCAAAATCACAGCAATTCTGATTTTGTCTTCCACTGCCAGCAGAGCTAAAGATGAATCCCAAAACTCTAACTGATGTTTCCTTGAGCACACATCCTTCGTCCCCTGACCCAAAAGTCTATCGGAGTCCTTCTTTGTGTAACGTACTGACATACCAATTCTTAAACTGCACTCAGAGGAATCAAGATATAAGGAGATAAAAAAATCCATACGGTGTGCTCCGTCTCGCAATAAATGATACGTTATAAAATTAATTCATTAAATTAGAAGTAATGGATAAAAAAAACTTGGTTAAAGGTTAATTAAATGTGCAAAACCTAACAAAATGTGTAAATGAGAAATCATGGTAGAATCTAGTTTAGACTAAAACATGTATTCAAACAATTTAAGTGGTTACGTACATCTGCGACAATGTTTTAAATGAAGTTTATTCAGCGTGTAATCACACGATGTTGTGTAAATGCAGATTCATTATGCTTTGCCCATCATCCTCGTCAATAAGAGACGTCACTTTAGTAAGGATGTAGTCGAGACCACATTGTCAAGTCCAAGAGCCGAGATCGAGACGAGACTGAGTCTTAAGTCAAGATCGAGTCCAAATGAAAGCAAGACCAAGTCAAGATTGAAACCAAAAACCACCAAATACTTTTTGAGACGAAGCTTTTACTTCAGCTAGTTGGCTTCATTTGTGCAAATGATTAGGCTGTTTGCTGGAAGAAGGAATTACTTCTTATTGTACTTTATCTACATGAAAAGAAAAATCAACACTAGCAATATTTTCTTCTATAACCAACACCAATGCCCAAGACCAAGACCAACACCAATGCCCAAGACCAACACCAATGCCCAAGACCAAGACCAACACCAATGCCCAAGACCAACACCAATGCCCAAGACCAACACCAACACCAATGCCCAAGACCAACACCAATGCCCAAGACAGAGACAAGTCCAAGTATAAATGCAAATAATTCCAAGACAAGTCCAAGTCAATACAACGTCTCAAGACTGAACTCGAATCCAAAATCACATTCAGTTCCCACAGCTGTACGCTTTCAAGTGACGCTTCATTGGACAAATACTTATCATTTGGACAATATGTTTGCCCTAGATTCCTCCTGTTCTTATTTCTTTTCCTCACATCCTTTCCTTGCTTCTTTAGATGAAGGATGAAGAATGACCACTCTTTTTTTTCCCACAGGAGTGAGTGTGTTGGAGGGCAAAGAGGATGTATTTGAGGACTGGAGGGAAAAATTCTTCAACACATATAAGGTAGGACATAAAAACCAGCATGTAATCCTAATGAAAAAATAGATGATATACAGTAGGTGACATAAAAAAAATCTGAAAATCTGTGACGCATTTGTCATGTAACTTTACATGATAGATGAACACGCATTGCATGTGATATTTCTGTATTGTATTTCCTTATCTTATAGGAATTTATGTTGATTTTGTATTCATTTCAGACAGGACTCATGTACTGGCCCTTCATGCAGGTATGTTGTGTGTGTGTGTTCCTCTCTCTCTCTCTCTCTCTCTCTCTCTCTCTCGCTCTGTAGATCCATAAACTGAACACACCCTCTGCTTCTTTTATTTAGTCAACAGTGTTGTTCCTCTGCGTTCAGCTCCTGAACACACTGATTACTGGCGCTAACTACACAATAAAATACTCTAGCCAATATTATCTATCTCACTAGGAAGCTTTTTTATTTTGTGCTAAGCAGTAGTATTAGATGCAGTGTTCATTAGGGTTAATGCAATGATTATAATTATGGTCGATGGCTGAGGTTGCTGAAGATAGCTATTACACAAGGGTAAGAGCAACAGGAAACTGTGACCATATTAGGAGAGAGTGACAGGCAAAATAGGACAGGGTGTAGAATATAAAGAGTCGGATTATGCTGGGTCAACAGGGACAGAATCAGGGCGGACGTGACGGTCACTACTTATTCATTTAGCATTCAGGTTCCTATTAGGTGAGACATTATAAAATAAAGAAATCCCACAATTAACATTTTTACCAAGAGGATATTTACTGAAATGAATGAATGAATGAATGAATGAATGTCAGAATAGCTGATGTGAATATATTGCTAATTCACCTCAAACCTGACAGAGAAAAGACTTCAAGAATCTAAAGACTAAAGACACAAACATAATTCTTTGTTTTGTAGTCAATAATAAATTCTCAGAAGATTAAAAACGCATCACTACCATTCATTTCAACACGAACCAACAGTTAAGCTTTATCATCTGTTAAAATGACCAGGGTTGAACCTTTGATGGACTGTACGCTGACGTATACGTGTGCCAGCCGCTATTAGATAGTCTTAGCGAGGATTTAGTTATTTACACCGGTTTTGAGGGAGATGAACGAGAATCTAATTGTGTGTGTGTGTTTTTTTTTGCTTCATTCAAAGCCCTGTGCTAAAAATCTCAGAGTGCCTCAGCTCTGCATTATCAGTGTGTCCTGATTATAGCACACAATACACAAATTCCACCTAATATCAGTCAACACGCAAACCATCACTGTTTGAATCCGTTTCCTGACCGACTTTTGTTTCATTATTTCATCATTTTCATTTTAAAATATTAATTCATATTGTTGTTTAATGGAACGTCATGGTTTCTTGGTTTTATTCGCTCAGTTCCTGAACTTTGTGTTGATGCCGCTGTACCTGCGCACCGTGTTCATGAGCTGCTCGGCGTTCCTGTGGGCCGCGTTCTTGTGTTTCTCACAGCAGAGCGGCGACGGCACCATGGCCACGGCTCTCGACTGGTTTACCACCTCCGAGAAACGGATCATGAGCCGCAGCGCTAATGAGGAGAAGTGATAAACGTGAAGGCACACAGGAACAGCGACCCTGGTGCCTTCTCTCACGCTTCAGAGGTGTACGGACACGCTGCACAAGCCCTTATTTATTTATATGTGTGTAATGTCATGTGTATGTGTTACTTGACTTGAAATATTGTTCCACTCGATCCGGATACCTCATATGTCCAGGTATGTGCTGATAATCGGTTAAATGATACACACACAATATTGTGAGATCAGCACTACATTTTCGTGCCTTTCACAAGGCTAAATGTTTATGTACTGCACTAAATAGCATTCATATTGTTGTTTTTAAATCGCTAGATATTGTTCTCATGTTGTTTAGCTAGCTAGCGTAACACGACCTCACATGAAGCACAATCAGCTAAACACTGTGTTTTTTTTTTTTTTTTTTTGTGATTGTTATATTATTATTTTATACCACAGCACTGTTAAATTCTCAAATCTGATTGGTCAGAAAGTGTTGATTAATTTTCTATAACAGCAGCTCTGACAGTAGTGCAGCTCCAAATCACTCACTTTAATACATTATCGTTTCTATAGTAACATCTTACCCAGTGATTTGTACTCCAGGAGGCGTCTATTGAACATTTGTGGAAGGAGTCTCCGGTGTCAGTGCTTTGTAGCAGTTAGAGGTAAAGTTGTAATTTTATGTTTTTTTTTATTTTGCAGATTAATTAGTTTTTTATGGACGTTCCACAACAACAACAACAACAACATGTAAACTATAAACAGATTTAAAACGTGCAATTTGTCGTTCTTATATAAAAATTGTTAGTGTTGGCAATTTGTTTTGGTATAAGTGGAATAAAACTTGAGGACGTGCTGTTATAACTTCAAGGTGGTGACACATCAAATATAATTAATTATATAATACCAAACCCAGTTATTATAATAATAATAATAATAATAATAATAATAATAATAATAATAATTCTGCCATTTTTAAGTTCATTTAAGTTCTTAATGTTCTTGTTATGTAATTATTTTTTATCTAAGCACTTTGTTAGAACACAATTCGTTCTAACATGATTTTTTTTTCATGGTCACTGTTTTGTTTAGTTTATTTAAATGCTGTTGTTTTTGGTGGCTCAGGGATCGTGTGTATTCCCCATAACGTCATGCGAGTGTCCGTCGGCTTTGAGCAGTGATTTGGTTTACAATCGTAACATTCAGATGATTAGATGTCTAATGAAATAAATCATATGGTTAGCTAAATTATTTGTAACACAGAGCCTAGAGTCATGGGATCTTTTTTGACACAGTGTGTGAACGTCCTTTGAAGTTTACCCGAACACTACAGACATTAGCATTTAGGACACAGCCTTGATTTATTCAGGCCAAACGTCATACACTGCTTAGGATATTAGTGCTAAACCTGCCTTGGTTTAGAGAGACGGGTGAATGGGCTAACTGTCCATTCTCATTACTTTGAAACTTTTATAAACGTGTTGATTTGAAGATTTCAGTGTTGTCCTGCTCTAACAGATCCGGTTTATCCGTATGAGTGTGAGAGTGTGTAAATGAGCTGATGAATTGTTCAGTGTCTCAGGGGTGAGGCAGGAGACAGAGACTTTTGGTAAAGGTGAATGTTCTTTATAATTTCTTATTTTAAAAAGATCAGAATTTGTGTTCACACATCTCTGGGGGGGGGGGGATCATGCTACGTTTAGGCAAAATATTATTTGGACCAGTTCAGCTTTATAATGTGGACCTGCCTCTGGATGCTCCACCACCCTGACCAGAATAAAATGGCTCCTGAAAGTGAGAGTGATTATCTGACAGTTTAAAAACACGTCCTAAATGAGACGTCATAAACTAAGGTCATAATCAGCTCATGACAGATGGTGTAAAGGCTTTGGGCTTGACGTTGGGCAGCACAGTTTATACCTCCGACCTTAAGCGTCCACTGATGAGTTTTAACTTTCGAAAAAAAAGTTTTAAAAGTTTTTTAAAAATTCTGTTTCTTTTACACAAACAACAGTGTGATAAAGATCCTGTAGCACATTCAGCTCATGCATGAGGAAGACATAAAGAACAGAAATGAAATAAGAATTTCCTTAATAACCCATGTTAAGGTAGAAACCTTTACAGTTTCCATGTGTATTTTACCTGTTCCTCAAGGCGTGGCCCCGCCCCCTCACTGCTGTAGGTCCAAGACTCAAATATGGTTTGTGTGAGTCACATGTGAGAACAATGATAAACAAAATATTATTTATTAATCAGACTGTATATTTATCTACATGCACTTTTTATGCCTCTGTTTAAAATGTGGAAGTTATAGACATTGTACTGCACTGCAGTTTTTAACATGTTTTATTTTGGGGGATGAAAAGCGTGAATAATATTTTTCATAAGTACACTTCACTGGGTTTAAATATTTGTTATTATGAACATGATTCGAAAAATCTCTTTTTTAAAAATATATATTTTTAACGGTCTCTTTAAACAATGGATTCAAATTTTCCATGTTACATGAATAAACGGTTAAATAAATCATAAATAAATATATTATAATAAACATATAACATTTAACATGTGCATTTAGCATGTATATATCTGAGCGTGTATGATAAAATCATTTATTTATTATTGACTTGTCAGTTAATGATCAATGTTAATGTATGGTACATTTATAATCTGTGTTAATTATGTATAATTAATATATGAATTAATCCAGACATTTAGACTGAACCATTTCCGGGTATTCAGGTGTAGAGCCCCACCTGCTGGCTCTGTATAAAGGATTCTTTATACCTGTTGATTAATTTGTGAGGTTTTAATTAAAAAATAATAAAATAATTTATCTATTTTTGAGAGATTAATGACAATAACAGTACAATGAGTAGACCTACATTAAAGCAAAATAAAATAAAATAAAAAATAAAAAAAGGGAAATATACTGAAGTATAAAAAGGACACAAGGATATTGAGAAGGTGTATGAAAAATGCACAAATGAAAAGAAAGGTAAAGAAAAGAAAAGGAGAAATGAAGGAAAGAGGAAAAATTAGGATCAATTAGACAAAAAAAAAAAAAAGCAAAAAAAAAAAAAGTATTAAAGTTTGTACCCTATTCATTTAAGGCATTTCCTTTCTGTTACTTCCTGGTTCTGGAGGTGTGGCCCCGCCCACTTACCGTTTACAGGTAACGGTGTCACTCACCTGGATCACCTTTACCTTTACGGATACACGACTCGTTTCACATGTTTACCTCAGGATACATGTGTTTATGTTCTGATAACTCTTTCATTTGAGTTCATGAGTGTTTAGAAACAGAAAAAAAACGACCCAGAGTGTTTTATTGATTTATTTGAATATTTCTGGGGGTCGTCCTGATGGAGGAGCCGGTTGTGGGCGGTTTGGGCCGGTGCTCGTGCGCCTTCTGGCTGGCTGTGGCGTTCGACGTGTGCGGTCTCGTCGTGCTTCTGGTTGGAGTTTTCGCCGACATCTTCTTCTACGACTTTCTCATCTACGCGGGCGCCATCGTCATCTTCCTCAGCCTGATCTGGTGGGTTTTCTGGTACACGGGGAACATCGAGGTGCCTCCGGAGGAGCTCGAGGACGACGTGGGCCTGCTGAAGAAGAAAGAAAAAGGCCTCGTCGGCGTCCTGAGGAGGTTTTCGAGCCGAGTCAGGAGCTCGGTGAGGAGAAACGGAACCGCCATGTCGGCTCACACCTCACGGAGCCAACATGGCGGCCGGGGGGCTGTAGCAGTCAACCTGCCCATGACCCCTCCACAACAACAACAACAACAACAACAACTGAGCACTGTTTCAGCCGCTGTGGCTACAGAAACCTCACCCATATGAGCCTGTTATTCTCATCACAGGTTATTGTCATTATATTATATAATTAATATCTATATAATAAATAATCACAACACACACAACACACCTGAATTAACAGGTAACAGGTAAGTCGTAACAATCCCACCCATTCCCAAACATACACAGAAAATAAATTTAACGACTTTTAACGATATTAAAGTCCCAAACAGTTTGTCCTAATTTAACGCACAACCTCTAGACCGAGAGATGCGTTCAGGAAAACCAGCAAAATATTTACAGATTAGTCATTATATACTTTCTCTCTACTCGATTTAGTGGAAGTTGAAGATATATGGAAAATTCACACGCCGTACATCCGTTCATCCGTACAGCAGGATTATTCATTTATCCAGGTCAAGGTCACGGTGGATCCGGAGCCTGTGGCGGGAAAACTGGGTGCGACCCTGGCTGGGATATAACACACCTGTCCTCAACGTAGGAGCAATTTAAACTAGTCCATCTGTCTACAGGCATGTTTTTAGAGGTTTGGAGGAAAACCAGGGAACCCTGACGGAAACCCACGCAGACAAAGGGTCGAGTTATTGCGGGTTATTGTATCTAGTTAATACGGATTCCTCTTTATAATAAATCTCATGCTAAATCTGAAAGAGGAACTCGTACGGATAGCCTGCGCTGATATACGCCTCAGTCGACGCGTTAGCTCGTTAACACACCACTCATCAGCTTAATATAGGCGTGCTAGACTGTAATAAGTGCTTGCAGGACATTTGTTCTGTTTTATGAGTACATCGTTTCAGCATAATTTCCGGTTCAACACATTTTACAGCTCAAAACACAACCTGTTTTAACCTCATGAAAGTTCTGCTGAACTTTGAGCTGGACTAAATATTGACAAACCTAAATTTAACAGCTTTCCGCTATAATTAAAATTATATAATTAAAATGAGTTTAAATGGCACTTTATCAGTTCCTATCATTCAAATGGTGGGCTGCAGATATTAATAAGCTAAGCTTGATCGAGGTCCTGATTTGTTTTCAGGTTTATACAGTACTGTGCAGTCTTTTTTTTTTTAGTACAAACTTTGTTATAGATGTTTATTTTCTGACGTCTACATTTATTGATTCAGGACAAAAACATTTTAGATTCCAAACATTAGTTTTCCGGCACAAAATGAAACGTTACAGAAAAATGTTTGTGTGTCAGTAAAGAAAGCAGCAGATGACATAAGAGACACTTTTCAGATAAAAACAGAATGAAGGCTGCTGGGTTTCGCTGCAGAAATAAGAAGCGAGTCGACAGTCAAAGTCTCCAGAAGACCTGCGGCTGCTTCTGCAAGATGCTCAGTAACACTTCCAGCTCATTTCCTTATCAAACTGCGCACTGCACCTGAGACTACTATTATTATTTTTTTTTAATCAAAGGATCGTCACACCAAATATTGACGTTGTTTCATTGATTACTGTTTACTGCTCTTTATAGTATTTCTTTTCATGTAGAAACATTTAGTTTCATGATTTTTGAAGGCATCTTTGCTCTACAGCATTTCTTTGCATGTGCCCAAGACTTTTGCACAGTACTGTGTGTGGAAAAGCTAACGAACAGGACCTACTAAATATTACATCGTTCAAGAGAGCAAAAATAAAAACCCGTCTCATTATGTGAATCTTCAGTAGTTTAGGGAGATGTGGGACAACTAAAGGACAAGTTTGAATCTAAGGAAGCCTGAAAAGACTGAATTAGTGACCAAGCTTTCAAAAAAAGATCTAAAAAAATTATAAGAAGGACTATAGGTGTAAGACGATTTTATTCATATAGTGACAACCAGTAATTGAATGAACGAACGCAGTGGTGTGGATTCAGCCGTGAACTCGTGCGATTCCATACAAAAGCAATTTCTGTCCTCTTTATCCGAGTCGAGTCACTGCGGCTTTGTTCGGCGTATAATAGACGGGATTTTTTTTTTGTGAGGAAGTAAAGTGTCCAGAAAAGCAAGCGCTGCTTATCATTCTGTTAATCGTTAACACCATTAAACCGCACACTAAACCTATTACACACACCCACACACACACACACACCTGTTCTGTTTGACACGCAGTGAAACACCCCTGCAGCAGCACTTCACCTTTCCTACTTTTTTTTACTCAACCTCTGGCTCGTTCCTGGAAACACATTATTCACACAAAAGGAACGTGTTCTGTAGTGTGTATTCTGTATGAGTAGATGTTTGTGTGGACGTTGTCATTAAAATTTTTTGCATTTCTTTTCACTCCACAGCAACCTGAAGAGGAAAAAAAATTCAAAATGGACCTGAAGTCACAGCTACTGTACATTTTCTGTCCAGTTTATTTTGTTAATTTGTTTACAGATGATGTGTAAACTTATATTACTGATTAGTAATTATTGTATTGAAGTCTCTGAGATTTTTTAAAAATTATTATTATTATTATTATTATATTTTTGTCTAATGTTCTGCTCAGATTTAGTCACTGCCAGTTCCCACGCCATTGTTCAGGTCTCCCTGTTTCACAGCAGGGACGGTTTGTCTTTCTTGGGCATTATAATGTTAATCATGAATGTGTGTGTGACTGATGTTTTCAAACACACTGTCGTGGTCTTAGAAAGCAGACTGAAGAATAAACAGCTGTATTTTTTGTAGCCGTGTTGTTGCAGGCTGATTCACGGACAGTTCCTCGTGTTGTTTTCAACTTCCGCCTCCATTCTGTTCTCTATAAAATGTCACCTTTGGACAGTGAGGAGTGTCTGGCTTCCTCTTATCTGTGTTTGCTCGTGACGCTGCATTTACAGAAAGATGCAGATCATGTGAGAGGAAATGTGCGAGGTTTGATTATCTGGGTGCTTTTATCTCTGTTTAATGGTTTAATTCATAGTGATGACTAAGCAAAATGACCTTTGACCTTGAGCCTGAGGAGTAGCGCACTGATCCTGGTTATATAGGAGACATTCATATGTTTTGAAAGATATATAAGTGGAGTGTAGAACATAATAGCAAGAATAAATGAAGACACACACACACACACACACACACACACATTAAGATGCCTGGTTATTTATTACGTGTGTATAAACAGTGATAATGCTCAGTTATTTGAATGCTCACTGAGGTGAGGTGAGGTGAGCTACAATAATCGACCCATATTCAACTTGTTAAACCTTTAAAGGCTAAAGTTTAAAGGAAAACTCCACCCTGAACAATTTACACGTTAATCTTAATAACTAACACGTAATCCTTGATGGCGTCCGAGATTTATTTAAAAATAAATTTCTGTCGACATTTTTAGTTCAAACTTTTATTTATTGATGCACTGCGTCTCTTTTCACCTTGGTTTTCACCATGGTTTCCTACATCACCCACAATGCTGAGAGTGGTGCATGGGATTTAGCCCTCACTTCATCTCTAGTGAAAGAGAGTGATGCAGATGCAGCGGCGCTTTAGTCTTTTAGTCTGTCCAGCTCTCTCACCTCCTCATCTGTACACTCTGCTTGAACAGATCAGTTTCCAACGCTTTAACTTTCGTGCTAATGCCGCGGTAAAGCCGTCACGCTCTTCATCTCGTAGGTGGGTAAGAAGCCGAGCCGAGTCGCTGCCGTAACTCGGAGCAGCTGCGTCGTATAGCTGCACTGCATTCTGGGACTTTGAGTCTAACATTTGCTCAAATGTCTCCTCTAATTTTTCTCATTAGTATGATTTTGAATGTCACTGGAAAACGGTGAGTGACAAAAGAAGCTCTTGCGTACTTTGGTTTCAGAGGCTAACAGCAAAACCTGATATCACACTTATGTATCAGATTGTTTATTTTTTTTTTATCTCCTATTAAACGCCATTGTAGAAATTGTAGCAATGACACTCTGCATGACGCACAACCACTAGCTTCTCACAGGAATATCGAAAATACAGCAAATAAATAAATCACTGAACACATCACAAATATTTCGATATAAAAAGATTTAATGTGTTTCAGGACGCAGGATTCTTCTCAGGCCTGGTCTGTCCAGCTGGAGTTAGATACGAGTGTACACACGAGGAGCTGAGAGAGCTGGACAGACGAAAGGACTAAAGCGCTGCTGCATCGTTCTCTGTAGGTAGAGATGAAAAAAGGACTACATCCCACTGCACCACTATCAGCAGGTAGTCGAACGGCATTGTGGGTAATGTAGGAAAACGTTAATAGGAGTGAAAATAAATAACAACAACAAAAAACCCAAACCAATCAATAATTTAATTACAAAATAAATCTTAAGATCGCATGTTAATTATTGAAGATGAATATGCAAATCATACAGGTGGAGTTTGTCAGTTAAAATAAATTCAAAATAGCTTGTTTTTTTTTTCTAGCAAAGACGCGATACAGAAAGAGGCAAAAATAAACACGTTTATATTTTAATGCTTAAATATTTACACAATTCAAAAATAATTTTGAAGACTTTCTACATTTACACTCCGCGCCGACAGGAAGCACTGTCGTTATACTCACTTCCGGTACACAGGTAACACTTCCGGGTCTTCTATCGCTTTCTTTTATTTTCTTTTATATCGTACAGTCAATTAACGAGTACTTATTTAAACCTATTTTATTTTAAAACTTAATCAAATAGATATCTAAGATAATAATATAATATTTTTGTAATGTCAATGTTCAAACGTAACACTTTATGTTGTCCCGCATGGCGTTTATTTTTCCTACCCATATTCCGTAAAGCCCCGCCTTCTGCGCTGTGATTCGGCAAGCTCGCGTGCGTAGAAAGAACTATCCAATCCTGGAAGAGTACGCTGCGTGATACTAGCCAATCCCCTCGCAGGTGGGCGGGGCTTGTCGGAATACGGGTGAGGATGATCAGAACGCGTCCGCTTGTCCGTCTCCTGTGTTTATTTACAGCTTCAGGTGAGGGCAGTTTATTATTCTGTAGTATGTAGCGGTGTTTGATTGGAGTTGTGTGGACATGTCTGGACTTGTCCTCGGATTATAAATCGAAGTAAATAGAATTGGGTTGGTTGTTAGCACGTGCGCAGTGTCAGCTGTATTAACAACACAGGAAGGAGCTGTTGCTCAGGAGTTTTATTTTAGTTTAGAGTTTAGAAAAATCCAGCATGGAGGTGGAGAGAGATTTCATTAACACTCCTCCACCCAAAACTGTGCGGTTTGGGGACAGTGTTGTCAACACTCTGGCCAAAGTCAAGCAGGTGAGAGATTTCAGTCTAATTCATAAGTGACACAGTTCTGTAATATATCAGCAAACTGTCATATATTTGTGTATTTATTTTAAATCATTTGTGTCTTTTTTTGTCCTCAAGGGAGACACAAGTGACTATGAGATGATAAAGCATCAACTTTCAGACCCTGATATTAAGGTAGGTCTGTTTTGAGGAAGTTCATGAGCAGTAACTGCACCACAGGTTCTCCAGAGGTTCTCCAGAGGTTCTCAGACTGGAGTCTGTG
Organism: Pangasius krempfi; assembly: GCA_037576825.1. Classification (NCBI taxonomy): domain Eukaryota; kingdom Metazoa; phylum Chordata; class Actinopteri; order Siluriformes; family Pangasiidae; genus Pangasius; species Pangasius krempfi. The sequence goes on from CM074986.1 coordinate 2,550,423, forward strand.
ATTTCTTTGTGAGGTGAAAGTTGTAGAAATCTCAAGGCACTTTAACTCAAAGCTTAATAACGCAATATAAATCATGTCAGTGTGGACCTGTTGAGTTGTCTCAGGGAGAAAGTTCAGGAACAAAAAGCTCTAATCAAGAGCCAGAAGATTATTATACACATTCGAATAATGAGCCAATTATGATACCCTGCTTATAATACTCTATTATATACTTTAAAAGTATATAATTATATAGTATTGTTACTCTGAGAAGCAGTGGAGTCGGTCAGTGTTGCTAAAGTTCTCTCAGATCGCATTAACGATGTTATATAAGGAATAAATAAAACATTCAAGGGCGTGCTGTTATAGAAAACTAATCAACGATAGGGTGGGCTTATGAAGCGGAGTTCCTGCTACCACCCAGAAGTTGATTAATTTCCTTAAACAGCACATCGTGAAGTGTTTTATTCCTCTTATACCACAGCAGCATGCCGACGATTGCAGCCTTTCATTTATTCATGAACGACACGCCATGATTTTTATCCGTTTATGGATAGACTTAAAGTTTCCGCAAATCTGTGAAACAAGTTCATGACATAAAAACACAGCTTGTCATGTTACTGAGGACTTTCCCATGGAGGAAAACATGCTATTACGAAGCACTGGCACTGGAGACTCCTTACCTAAATATTAAACAAACATCTCCTCACAGAAAACTTCACCAGATGAACGATTATATGTTTGGTAAATAACAAATAAATCAGTTTATTTTTTAGCCTTAGATTATGTAGCGTGTCCATCGTGCAAGTCTCTGTGAGTGAGCTGTTACTATGGAAACGATCACGAGGGCATTAATATAAACCTGTGACAGCAGCTGCACTACTGTCAGAGCTGCTGTTATAGAAAATGAATCAACACCTTCTGACCAATCAGAATCCAGAATTCAGCAGCGCTGTGGCACACACACGTGGTAACCATGCCTCACTCATCTGTGTCGTTTTCGTGCTCCTGACAGGACGCTCAGATCATCAGCTGGCTGCAGGAGTTCAGGTCGTGCGTCACGCAACTCGGCAAAGAACACGAACAGCTGATCTACATGGTCCTGGTAAGGAGTGTCACTACACCGGGGTGAAGGCATTCAGCATCTCAGCCCCGAAATTTTTACCTATTTTTACCTATTTTTCTGTTGCTCTTTGACTGTTTTTTTTTTTTAATTATTAAATAATTAATTAATTTATTTATTAGTTTGTTTGTTTTTTGTTTATTTATTTATTGTAAACTGCTATGGATGTTTTTGCGTGCATTTTACTGTATGAAATATATTTTGTATATATATATATATATATATATTTATATTTATAAAAATTTCGTTATTTTGTTTGGTTATTTTTTTATTAGTAGTATAATTTGCTGTAAGGTGTTATCACTATTTTAGTTTATTTTGATATAATGTTATATTTAAAAATATTTATTTTTTCATTTATTTTAACCTATTTTTCCTTCTTCTTCTTCTTCTTCTTATTATTATTATATGCATTAAAATTTTATATGTAAAATAAAATAGTTATAACACTTTATGCCCAACAACAACAACAACGATTCTTTTTCCTATTTATTTGTTTGTTTGTTTGCAATTTCCTGTCAGAGGCTGCCGTGGCTCGGGCGGAGTCCTGCCGTGGTGGACGAATACCTGGCGTTCCTCAGCAACCTCATCTCAGCTCAGACCGTGTACCTGAGGTCGTGTCTCAAAACACTCATCTCTAATTTCACCCCCAGTGAGTTTCTTTCCACTCCTCCATCTCTAACGCCGTCTCCTTCTAGTCGGATAAAAACCTCGCGCGAGCCGAAGTGCTGATGTTTCATCATCTCTTACAGGAAGAGTGAAAATCCAGGAAGGGAATGTGGACATATCGGATTCGGATGATGACGATGAGAGTGAGTGTGTTCTGTGTGTTCTGTGTGTTCTGTCGGCACGTTAAATGAACATCTCACACACACACATACACACACACACACACACACACACACACACACACTCTCTCTCTCTCTCTCTCTCTCTCTCTCTCTCTCTCTCTCTCT
>CM074986.1:2565343-2618450 GCA_037576825.1 Pangasius krempfi
CCCAGACCTCCTCACCAACATCAGTGCCTGATCTCACTAATGCTCTTGTAGCTGAATGAACACAAATCCCCACAGCCGCGCTCCAACATCTAGTGGAAAGCCTTCCCAGAAGAGTGGAGCTTATTATAACAGCAGGAATAAATCTGGAATGGGATGTTCAACAAGCACGTTATGGGTAGGATGGTCTGGTGTCCACAAACCTTTGGCCATACAGTGTAGTACAGTCATTGGTATTCCAACGACGACAACAAAAAAATACACTTACTGTATTTCCTTAAAAAAATAGTACAGTCATTGGCATTCCCTAAATAATTAGTGCATGTACTTGTATTCTTTGTTAAAAATTGTACTCACTTCTATTTCCAGAATAGTGACCTCACTAGTATTCCCTAAAAAAATTTGCACACTCAATAATGTTTTTTTTAGACATGAATATTCCCTATGAAGGATTTGATATAAATATCCAAATTTCAAAATATATTCTCTACTTTCTGATTAGTGAGGGATGAGAAATGCTTAATATAATCCTATTTGCTCACATTTTATGCATTTCAGAAATAAGCCTGTCACGGCGGTTTTTAAAGCTTCAGTCAGAGCGGATATGCAGACGGACAGCTCTGCATGCCAGCAGATAATTCTGAGTTGTCTGACAGCGACATGAGCCAAAATGAACCTATTTTTCTCCTCATCTGGCTGAGTACATGGCTTTTTCTACAAACTGGCAAGAGAAAATATGAAAGTGCTTTTTCAATCAATGGGTCACATTCCAAATGATCTAATACTGCAATAAACAGTTTATCGAAAATAACTATTCAACAAGTGTTGTTTCCTAGCTAGCTAAGCATTTAGCAGTCACAACAAAGCTTTTGCAGCGGCCATGGCACCCAGCTGCTGCCTGAGGTTCTGCCCCAATCCGTATATTAGTGTTAAGGTTTAGGACATAGATTTTTATGCAGGAAATGTAAAACTGGCATAAAAACTAGGATCTGAATACACACTATATGTTGCTGAACTTACTCAACCACACACTCGAACCCTGGACCAGTGATAGATCCCTCAGTGATCTGCGGTAACGCTGCACAGACAGATACAAAAAAACAAAGTCATATTATCTGCTTGGTTATCCTACAAATATTTTATTTGAGAATGCAAACAAGACATAGCTAGATGGACAAAACCACGTACTCTCCATATTTGGGCATTTTGATCTTATTAAAATGACTCTTAAAATCACAGGTTAATATTAATGCACTTGTTATTAATACAGTATGTTATCATTTCTATAGTAACCACAACTTGTTTTGCGGACCTTCCACAACATGTATAAATGGATAACATTTATGATGTGTCATTCAATAAAAATATAATAGATGGCTAATTGCTGTGGTGTAACAGGATAAACCACTGCCGTTATGGGAAAATGTTGTTTTGTGTGTGTGTGTGTGTGTTACTCACTGTGATCATCTGCACAAAGTGAGCACACCCTCTCCATGAGCTCTCTGGCCTCAGCTACGAGCTGGTGGGTGGAGCCTGAGATTTCTGGACTGTCTGTTGCCAGGGGCGACCTGGTGCAAGGGGTGGGGCTTGAGATCAGCACAAGGCGGAGTTTACAGGATTTAACATTTGTCAACTTGAACAAATTTTCTAGTCACTCACTTGTTCTCCATCGCAAACAAACTGCCACTGGTGAGGACTTTATGAACATTCTGTTAAAAAATGTATAAAAATTTTTATAAAAATGTTTATAAAGATGTAATAAGATGTATTAAAGAAGCAGTTTTTAATGATTATAGAACTGAAATTAAAATCTTGACAAATGATTCCCTCTGCTCAGCCGATCCCCTACTTCATCTGTTCAGCTAAAAATACCTCACAAGTTGCCGTTTATGGAAAAGGGGCAGAGCTGATTAGATATTTGGCTAATTTTCCAGCCTGATAAAACTAAAAACAGAAGCCTGAAATAAAGAAACCAGCAAGATCCATGGCACTATTGAGGAACTTCCTTTAAGCTATCCTTGAAATATATGATTACTGGTCTAGAAAAAAATTTTTAATATTACAAACTGCACCTTTAAAATGAATTGACCAATCAGCTTCTTTTCTGCAAGGCATTAGAAATGCATAACTTCTTACACATTATTAATTGTTTACTGTTAAACATTATCGATGGTGTGTAATTATGTTTTGTTTACATGAGCAAAGCCCAGCAGCTTTTTATTCGAGATTTCCAGATGTTTCCTGGTGAGTTCAGATTTTCTCAGCTGACTGTCGATAATGGAAAGCTTCTTGTTCAGTTCCATCATGTCTTCCTGAAATAAAAAGTCCCATTAATAACCTGCTTCAGACTTTACATACTATATTCAGTAACACTAGGAAGTGTAAATGGTAATGGAATAAAACATGAAGTGCATAAAAGATGGATGGATGGATGGATGGATGGATGGATAGATGGATAAACCGATGAATGGATGGATTGATGGACAGATATATGGACTAATGGATGGATGGACAAATGAATGGACAGATAAATGGATGGATGGACAGATGTATGGATGGATAGATGGATGGATAGATAGATGGACATCAGACTACTCCAGTGTTAATTAATTTACTATAACAGCTCACCCAGTTGTGTTTTATTCCTTACTTATTAGATGTATTTTTCTCCACAATAAAATGAAAAATATAGTCAACTTTTTCCTTTCATCGCTTGGAAAAGTTTTTTTTCCCCCTTCATGGTGTGTAATGATTCGAATTTCTCCTGATCTCAAACACAACCGTTGAGTTTACCTGAGTTTTCTTCTGGCTTATTTGGAGTTTGTTTTCATGGTTGAATATTTCATCCCAACTTTGGGAGTTTTACTTACGTTTGCCACCTGCAAACTCGTGTGTTTCTTTTCAGCGAGTTGCTCCTTCAGATCTTTGATTTCAGCCTCTAGAAGCCGGATGACCTCCTCATAGTCCTGTTCAGCACTGTTAGTCTCAGCCTCCTGAAGCCTGCTCTTCAGCATCCCATTCTCCTCCACTGTGGTGTTGGATTTCTGAAACACACACACACACACACACACACACACACACAGTAATGGTATACTGCACCTGGATGGAATCCTAGCAAAACGCAGAAGAACCAAAATCATACACCAGGAAGACATCAAGAACTTTGTGTTTACCTCTGTGGTTTTCTGAAGTTCCTCCTCTAGAGATTTTTTACTGTCTTCTGTCTCCTCCATCAAACCCTGAAAAGCAAAATGATTCTTATAAAACATCTCCAGACACCCTCTGCACATAACGTCCACTATTTCACATACATGATGTTATGAAACTTGGAGGTGTGAATTGGTGTTTAAAGATGTCACTATTGTGAGTCCATGATGTAATTGATGTAATGATCTTCATCCTCTGTTTAGAGATGGTCTGCTCCTTCTTTAGATGGATGGATGGAATTTTTGAATGGATGAACAAATAGATAGTAGGGAGGATAGACAGTGGAAATATGGATGGACAGATAGCTGAAAAGATGGATAGATAAATGAATAGATGGATAGATGAGTGGATGGATGGAAAATTGATTGAGCGATAGATAGCAAGCTGGATAAATGACAAACGGATGGATGGATGAATGGATGGAAGGATAAATAACAAATAGGTAGATAGATGAATGGAGAGATGAATGGACAAATAGACAGATGAATAAATGGGTGTATAGATGAATGGATGAAGACATAGATAGATAGATAGATAGATAGATAGATAGACATGGACGTGGCTCTAATGTTTAATGACCCTATAGACAATAATAAATAAATAGTATTAGATTTAAGAATAGTCTGCAAATAAAGGGATGGATGAACATATGGATGGACAGACAGATAGATAGACTGGTGGATGGATAGTTAGATAGATGTTGGAAAGATGGGTGGATGAATAGATGCATGGACTGATGGATGGATGGACAGACAGAGGGACGGATGGAGTGACTTATGGATAGACTGATGGATGGATAGATGAATGGAGTGATGGATGGATGGATGGACAGGCAGACGAACAGACAGATGGATAGATGATGTATGGGTGGACAGAGGGAAAGATGGATGGACTGATGGATGGATGAATGAATGGATGAATCAATGATTGAATGGATATATTTCACCTCTGGCTGTTTCATCTGTGCTTGCAGTTGCTTCACCTCAGACTGAAACTGCTCCATCTCCTCACTGCTGTAGCTGCACTCTGATTCGCCCGTCTGGAGAGAGAGAAAAACATGCCATTAATCCACAGGAACTTTATTAATTATAGCATAAATGAATAAAATGTTTCCTCAACATGTGGTACTTGGCTGGAAGTATAAATTCTGTGAACACAAAATCCGTCAGCGTTATGGTCTTACAGGTGAGTGGAAGGCCGACGTGTCCATCAAACTCGCTGCCTCGTGATAGGAGAACATGAAGGGTCCCTGCGCAAGCCCCGCCTCCTCCAGCTTGTCATGGTACACACTACGTGTGGCCTCCACAAACTCTGATTAAAGGAGAAAAGCTAGTTGTAGGCACAGAAATATCATCAACATTTACAACATTTATGGGAGAATGTTCACCTCCGTAAGACACTGTCCCTTGTGGATCTGTGGACAAACTCTCTCTGATTTTCCTCCTCTTCTCCTCTGTGACATCCAGTCCAAGGTAAGACAGAGCCTGAGGACAGATCCATAAACATCGGCCTGTTAGCATCAATATCCACATTATTATGGTCAGATTCAGCTCTGCAGGCTCACCAGGTCGAGTTTCTCTGATCGCAGTCGTATGTGGGGGTCCAGCGAGACTTTCGGTTTGGACGCGGCACCGTTACTCGCTGTGGTCAAGGCAGCTGAGAAATCAAAACACACCACACAGTCAGAACATCAGCTGCACACAGCAGCACGATTCACAAAACATTCAGGATGAACAGAGTTTAAACAAGTGGCCTGAAATAATAAATAAAGGAGGGAAAGAGAATAATAATAAAACATAAAAAAGTGAGAAATGAGCGAAATTAAAAGGGGAAAAGAAAGAATAAAAAATACATAAAGTAGAAGGAATGGAGAGAGAAAACGGATGAGAGAGATGAAGAGGAAGAGAAAACAACAGGGACAAAGGAAAGAAGGATGAGAGACAAGAACAGTGAAAAATGGGAAAAGACAAAAAACGGATGAGAGATGATAAGAAGGGAAAAAAAAAAAAAGAGCAATAGGGTTATTAGAGAGAGAAGAAGAGAGAAAAAAAGACAGATTTGAACAGAAAAAAGAGAGGAAGGAGGAAAAGAGAAATTTAAGTTAAAGAGATCAGAGAAAGAATAAAAAAAACAGGAAGGAAAACAAAAGAAACAATAAAAAAGTTACAAAAATGAAAGGGAAAAGGAGAGACAAAAAGAAAGGAAAGATAAGGAAAAATGTGACAAAAATAAGGATGAGAGACAAGAAAAGATAAAAAATACAAAAACATGAAAAAACAAAAGGAAGAAGTGAGTCTGAGAGGATGAGAGCAGAGTTGCTAAAAATGCTCAAAAGTGACGGAATACGCTGAGTCTGAAAAGACTATTCTCAGAGTCGGCCATTTTGTCATGGTGTCAGAAAACAAACATGGCGGACGGTTCTGAACACAGAGATATACACATTTCTCTGAGGCTGTCATTGGTATAAAATTGTGTTTACCTGTTCTCTCTCTCTCTCTCTCTCTCTCTCTCTCTCACACACACACACACACACACACATACTGCTTTCTGCCATACTGTAGCATTCCAGTACCCTGAGCACTGCAAACATGATTAAATGCTTCAGCTTTAGACACACACACGTTAAACACAGAGGTGAGACGTGTGTGTGTGTGTATGTGTGTGTGTGTGTGCTTCTGAAGGATGGCTTCTGAGCCATGGAGAACAGGATAGCAATCAAGGAGAATTACTAATTACTTACAAGCAACAGAAACCTCACACCAACAACAGGGTGTGAAGAAAACCTGACAGGGTGTTGAGGATTGTCAGCGCAGGTTTAATTTAAATCCTTCAGTCCTCGACAGATGATTTATATTTTTCATGTAGTTGGTTTTAAATCCATACAAATCTTATGACAATTTCTACCATTAAGATTTTTCATCATACATCAGAATGATTTTTGTTAGAGGAAAAGGTCAGGCTGTTATAGGGAAATACTAAAGGATAGGTTGGTGTGATGAAGTGGAGTCACTGTTGCCACCTTGAAGTTGATTAGTTTCCAATAACCGCACATCCCCAAGTGCTGAAGTTTTATTCCTTTTATACCACACCACCATGCCAAATAACATTTTTTTAATTTTACATTTAATGTTCCAAAACAAGTTAGTTTCTGTTCTCACTTACATTACTGGAGCTATAAACAGTCGTTTCCTCATCACCCTCTCTTTTTTTCTCTTTCTCTTAAAGTTAATGTGAGAAAAAAAAACGCCACTTGTCACAAAGAGTAAAATCTTGAAAAAAGAAAAACTTAAAGTAACCTCTGACACTAAAGACTCCTTCATAAATGACAAATACACATCTCCTTACAGAAAACTTCACCATATCAACAATTATATTATATATTATATACTAATTTTAATGCACTTATGTGGAGCGTCTGCCATACAATTCCCTGTGAATGAGCTGTTACTATACAATCGTGGTCGAAAGAGGGATTTGGCTTGCAGCCTGAAAATTAAGCAACACCTTCTGCACAATCAGAATCAGCCATAGATATTGAAGAGTGCCAATACTTCTGCAGCGGGCTGTATACAATCAGCACTTAATTTTAATGTATGTGTGTTCCAGACAAAGGGCACTCTGAATTATTATGATGATGATTATATAGTACCTGAGGCGTGAATGTCTGCGGGACTGATGTCAGGAGAAGAGGATGGTGCTGTGTCTTCTGATCGAACCTGTGAAAAAACAAACATACAGCCAGACATTAAAATTATCCAAAAAAAAAGTCACATAGTTGTTGTGTTTGCTTCAGAGAAAAGAAAAGAGCTGTTCTTTTAACCTGTGCTCACCTCAGGAGAGGTGACGTGCACTTTTAACCTGCCGTATCCGTTCGCTCTGGCTCTCTGAACTCCGCTGTGTAACGACGTGCTGCAGGGAAAATGACCCTTCCCTGGGATGAAGGCGATTTCCACCATCGGCTCATGGCTTCAGGGAAACACAGCAGAGAACTCGCTTACATACAGATCACTCATAAACATCTCGTACAGTGTGTTCTAATGCACTGGAAGCTGTAGAGACAACACCACATAACACACAGCACACAGTGTTAGTCGTGACGTGAATATTCACCTGAGTTTCACTCGGTTGATGGTGCTTTTGGCCTCCTCGTGTGTGACTCCGATCAGCGACTCCTTGTTAATGGCGATGAGCTGGTCTCCTGCTCTGAGTCGTCCATCCTGCACGCAAGAACGTAAAGTTCTAATCCATTTATCATCATACTCTCAGCTAAAGTCTGACAGAAGACACTAAAATGCTAAACACCTCAGACCTCTACCTCTATGTTACACATGATGTTGCCGTCTTCATATTTTATTTCCAAACACACTTATTTCGAATGTTATGTTTATAAAGCGAGCATGTGTCACCCGGTGGCAGTCTCCTCCTGACATCACTTCCTGTATGAACACGGCTGGACCGTCTGGTCTGTTAGAGCCTCCGCTGACTGAGAGACCCAGAGTGCTGGAGCGAACCACTGAGATCAGCTGGATTACACCTTCACCTGGGTGACTGCACACACACACACGCATGCACATACAAAAAAGCATGGACACATGCCAAGCACAAACAAAATGATGAATGCATACACAAATACGAAACTGTGTGTGTGTGTGTGTGTGTGTGTGTGTGTGTGTGGGGTATACCTGAGAGAGCGCAGTAGATGTCCTGTGTTAGTGTACACATTCTGAGTCCCAGCTGGACTGAGCAGCAGAGGACTCTGGGATCTGGACGAGGACCCTGATGATGTGCTGTCCAAATATTTGCCTGCTTTAACACAAGAAACCAAAAGGTCCCAACTTAATATGATATCAAACACAACAGTGTTTGTACTTTTCCAACTGGTTTTATGTGAATTTTGAAATTGTGCTGAATGAAAATGGCTATAGTGTAAAAACGTAGCACAGACTGGAACATGTAGAGAGAAACATGAGACGTACTGTGCTGAATGGGGGAGTTCCTCGTGGAGCCAGTGCTGCCGTTAGAGCCGTATTTCTCCATCAGCTCAGCAAATTCTGTCCTTGAAAAGGAATAAACAGAAAATACCATTAAAACTTATTTAGAGCTGTGAGTTATTTAGTGTGGAAAAGTGTGGAAAGTGGAAATTTAGTGAACTAATCCAAGTAAATATTTTAAGTCCATCTGGATTCCACAGGGCCAAACAGGTCAGTCAATGCGACTGGAATTGTATTATCCTGATGACTTTACTGACTATGGAAGTTTGAACTGAAAAATCTTCTCAAACGCAAAACATCTTCAAGATAATAACACGAGTCCAGTCATCTATCGTGCCAAACATTTGGAAATGACCTGGATGACTGCAAGCCTTCATACCCTGTGGGAGATCTTTAATCCTCTAAACGCAGGTTAAAGACAGAGCATGGATTAAAGACTCCAGACTCATCAGCTTAGTTTCTCTGCAATCTGCTCTCTTTCTCTTCTCACACAAGTTCCACAACGGAGAAAGCTCATCCCATTGTGCTGACTGGTTACCTATGCTGCTTATACGAAAGGAACAAGTATAATTATTTTTATTACTACAAAAATAGGCAACTTTCCTAAAGCTAGCTAGCTTGAATTAGCTTGCTTATAAATACACCAACAACACAAGGCTGCCATTGAAGTATGTTAGCTAAACACCAATCACTAGCTGGCTAATAGCTTCATAAAGCAAGGTATTAAATATAACTATTAGGATAGTGTTAAACCAAGGACTAGAAACTGTAGTTGCTTAGTGTAAATAGCTAAATAGCTAGCTAGTTTGGCAGTGATTCAGCAACTATCATGCTATAAACTTGGTATAAAATCCTTAAATCCAGTATAATACCACCTAGTAACATAAAGAACACTCAGAATGTTGGATACAGGATTTAAGTCAAGGGAATTGGATGTGAGTTAAAATCTTGAAGATGTTTCTAATTTGTGATGATGCAACTGAGGAACCTCCTCTGATAACACTAAAGCACTGAATATTGATTCACCACACACTCGAAAAGAGTTTTCAGTTCATCTCTCTGGGAAAAACCTAAAAGGTTTCATGTAGAACTCTGTGTTAAGAACGTTTAACTAACCAAAGAACCCATGAGGAACTATCTATTTATAACTATCTATTTATTTTCTGAAAGATTTTCTTTTTTGTAAGGTTCTACATAGAAACTTTAAGTCTTCCCTCAGCTAGATGGACAGACTCTTTAGAGTGCTAGATGGAACCAGGTTTCTAGGAATGTAAGGAAGATGTTCTGGGTTGTTAATCATCTCCTGATTGGCTCACTTCTGCCCTCTAGACATGCCAACTGACCTCTGCTTTAACCCTCTGCAGCCACATCTAGCTTGTTGCAGTCATTGTGTCTGTAGTCATCATGCTTCTGCTCATATGTATTTTTTTTCCACCAAATGCATATTTGTTAGTGACAGTGAATATGGGTATTTTCTGTTTTTCCCATTATTACCTACTGACATGACGTAATTCACGCTATTATTCTTTGCAAATCAGGGCTCCAGTGTTTAGTGATGGGGTCTTAAACAATACGAACCAGCTAAGAAAAAGTGCACCAGTACTAGTGTTTCATAACTGATCAAATAAAAACAGCTCTTGGTTACATACTCAGACTTTTGGATTTATCTGTATGTGTGGTCTTACCGAGCTTCCTCGTCTCGTGCTATCAGAAGACGCATGTGGTTTGTGGATGAAGCTGCTCTCAGAATATCCACCGCTCTGGAGGCAGACGAAAAAGAGTGGAAAGAAAGAAAAATCACATTCTATTAAATAAAGCGAATGAAACTTCACAATTCACGGGTGAATAGATCGACAGACAGATGGTGGATGGATAAGTAGTTAGATAGACAGATAGATATTGTAGATTTGACTTTTGCACACAATGCAAATGCCTTTGAGTGACATGTTATTTGTTTGAATTGAAAGATGTTATATAAATAAAGGTATCATTTATGTTATCCTTACAAATAATGATTATGTGACTCATATACAGTAACTGACTTGAAATTAATCATTGCTTCAAAACGTTAAAGCTTGGTCTAAAATGAGACGCACCTCTCACTCGTTACACCAATCAAACTTTCTCCATTCACCTCCAAGATCTGGTCTCCAGGCTGTAGGTGTCCTAAATTTTTAAAAAATTACAAGAGTGAGTATGTCTACATGCACTTTATGGTGTAATTACAGCACAAAACTATGGTTTTAAATGAGTCAGATTGATCACATATGATTCTAATTACATAACGTAGTACCGTCGTAGTCACAACCCAGCAATAAACCCAACAAATAATGCGATGTAAAATTCAATCCTCCTGCCAAACACATAATCACTTTACTGGTAAAGGTTTATTTGTTTGCTATTAGAAATATTACAGTGTGTTAGAATGTGTTATCTCAGTGTTTCCCAAATCCTTTTGTCCCCTCACGGCAGATTTTAGCGCTCTTTTCTTTCCCATACCCGCACAACACCACACTGATCATTAAAAGTGTGTTGATTGGCTAGTAAGCTAAATCTGGTGTGTTAAAACAGGACAAACTTTACAAAATGTACAGGACCTGGACTATTCTAGAAACATCTCTCCAGACATAGGTCAGGTTCACCTCACTGTGCTCTTTTTATATCTCTGAAGTGAAGTCATGTCACAACCGTTCAACATCAGTTTGCTTATTTTTAGAGATGAAAAGGAAAAGGGAACACTCCAAGGATTCCCAATGGCTGGCCATTAAGGACATGCCTGGTAAATATTACAGCGTCATTTGAATCTGTTTTATTTGATAGTTTGTTCTTGGATGTGTCAGTTGTGAAATCCTGCCTGCCTCCTCTGAAACAGCAAAGTAAACAAATGACAGATCAGATGAACAAACACAAGACCCTTAAGCCACCTACCCATGGTCAATGGTCTGTATTTAGAGTCGACGACTTAAGTCCAAAAGTTATCTCACTATTTACTCAGGGAAAGTTTTTCATGTTCAGAGTAGGGTTAGGCAACCATGCTTATTGATTGTATTTTCAGCCTAAAACCATTTTTCAGCATGGCATATTGTGATTATATCAAATATCAGACAGTGGCACCTGAATTTAACACTGCTCTTCACTTGTGCTGATATCACACAAGAACAATGGGGTTAAAATCAGAACAGCACATAACAGACGCGCCTCTGTTTTAATCAAACTCCAACCTGTGTGCGTAACTCTCGTGTAACTTCTGAAGAGCGCTTAAGTATGTAGTTACCTCCGAGGTCTGAATTCTTAATTTCAGTGCTTAACTTAACTCTGAGTCCAACAAAATGTCTCCAAACTGCAACCAGATTCCAACAATTAGCTACCACTGTTCACTTTGCTAGCGACTTTTCTTTATGAAGCAGTGTCTGTGTGTGCTGTTCAAAACCACATACTCAAGTAGAAATGAATACCAGCAGTAATAACGTACCATCAACGGAGGCAAGGCCACCTGGTAAGATCCTCTTCACATAAACTCCAAACTCCTCTCCTGTTACTTCCTTCACACCACCAATGACTTTGATACCTGAAGAAGGATTGCAGGGTGAATACTGAAACAGTGTACACCAGTTTAGCCAGTGCCATGTAGCATTTTCAACACAAAGCTCTTTTACATATTAACTCTAATGGCAAAAAAAATACAGGAACTGTATTTTGTTTACAGAATCCAGAAGTAAGTCGTGTCTCAAATCACATGCACTTATCTAATACTAATACTAACTGGTTACCTAAAACTGTTTACTCTGTATTAGTGAGTAGAACAGACTCTGGCTAAATCAATCAACAGTGTTCACAGTGTAATTTACTTTTTTAACCAACGCCATTTTGTTCTGTGTTGTCAGGTTAGTGCAAAAAGTGAAATATAGGCTAGAGTGAACACACTAGACAGTTAAGTATGTGATTTGAGACTTAGCCATAGTTTTAGGTAAATACTAAGTAGTGTCCAGAAACTAAATGCACACCCTCATCATCATCATCATCATCATCATCATCTTCCCAAGGTCAAACTTTAAATGTGAGGATAAATTTCAGAAATACTCCAATATTTTTTTAAATATCTCATTCTTCTGGCTTATATTCCTAACACTGGTGTGTTATTCAGGCCTGACGGATTTCCCTTTTTAACATAATTAAAATGCAGATACACACCGTAAAAGCAAAAAGGCTTCTCTCTGACAGTGTGTTTGATGTCGTATAATGCATCCTGCTGTCTAAGTGCATCAGTGTGTGTGACTGCAATGGGTTTAATACACAGTGATGTTGATGGACTGAGTGTGCGCTGTAAGCAGAACAGGGTTAAGGAGCTTAGTGCTGCCTCACAGAGCTCGGTGTAAATACAACAAAGAGAATGCAAGTCTGCAGGCTTAAAATTGTGTGTGTGTGTGTGTGTGTGTGTGTGCTGAGAGAGTCAAAATAACTACAGTGTGTGATATTTTAGAGCCCCACATGCATCGTAAGATGGATGAAATAAAAACAGTTTTTGGTATAGACACAAAATATGGCCAAATTTTTGTGGACACCTGACCATTATGCCCATATGTGCTTATTGAACATCCCATTCCAGATTTATTCTCTAATAACCTCTACTCTTCTGGAGCACCAATACTTTGTCACAAATTCTCTGTTCTCCGGGAACTCCAATTCCCAGAATCCCTCGATTCCTACCAGTCATCCCTGCACAAGTCCTCCTCCTCAAAAGTTTGTGTGAGTTAAGAGGTTGTAATTACAATGTGGTGTGTGTTCAAGTGGTTTTGGTCGGAAAAAAAAAATTACGGACACGCCCTCAACTCAGGGCTCATAGAAAAATACAAGTTCCCAAGTTGTAACTGTGGTGGTGTTCAAATGCGCACACCTCAGAATTACAAGTTTTCTGACAGGACTTGAAGGCAGTATCCAGCTTCTGAATACACACACTTGTTTCCCAGCTTAATCTCTCTGTGTATATATTCCATTCATTCCATTCAGTTTGCCACGTTGGTTTCTTGGTCACCGTTGCCTTAGTGTCAACCAGCTCCAGTCAGTTTTTCCTCATGTACAAATTCAAAATATGCATAAAAAAACAGATGGAGAGAAACCACACTGATGTCTGTTTTTCCAAATATTCTTACCTAATCCATTCTCACAGTCTGAAAACTGCATCAAATGCACTGCTCGATCTACTCCATATGGCCCCATCAGTGTCCTGCACACACAGAGAGAGAGAGAGAGAGAGAGAGAGAGAGAGAGAGATGGGGTGGAGAAAAGTTTACTCTTGTTATATTGCAGAGAATTCTTTATTCTTATAAAGTAAAAAAAACCTTCCAAACAGTGTCCAAAATCCTTCCCTGCTGGCCCTATGTCAACTGCCACCAAGAACCATCTCTATCCCTGCCAGATCCCCACAGAAACCAGAAGTAAAATGTGTGTGTGTGTGTGTGTGTGTGTGTGTGTGTGTGTGTGTGTGTGTGTGTGTGTGTGTGTGTGTGTGTGATGCCCTCCGACTGGCACCCCTTCAGTATTCAGAATGTGTTCCTGCCTCAGGCTTAGTGTTCCCTGGATTGGCTCCAGATCCACTGCAACCCTGAGCAGGATAAAGCCCTCACTGAAGATGAATTTTTCTACAGTTTGTCACAAATACTTAAGTAATACACAAGTACTTAAGTTAGCACTTGCACGCACACACACACACAAAAAAAAACCCCAACAGAGTTCTGGACTGATGGTATTCCTAGTTTGTGACCTAGTGAGCCAATATCAGAATGTATTTTTGATAGACTTCAAAGCACTATTGTAAGTCGCTCTGGATAAGGGCGTCTGCCAAATGCAGCCAAAATTGACACCTAGAACAAAAACCCACACAATGCTGCCCAGAAATAATTTTTATATAAATATTTTTTTAAAATAATGATTAACTACAACTAAGTTGAATATTAAAGAAAAAATATTCAAATATAGAAATAAAAGCTGAGATAGCACGTGGGATGTTAATTTTTTTTTTTAATGAGCGTCTAATTTGAATGTATTATAGCTCTATTTAAGACCAATACCAGCATTATGAACTTTGGGCTGTGCACAATTTGCGCAGTCACATACACACAATACATACACATACACACAAACACTGATCTGCCACGGGTCACAATAACTGTAGGATATATGTACAATCTAACCGCTTGTTATGGAGTAAGATAAATTACCACATATGATAAGCAAACAAAAATTTAATTCCATTCATCCTATTTGTATTAATTGCACCGATTCTCTGAATGTCGTCACCACTGGATGAGGGCTGAGGTGTCCATTAGTTTTTGGGAAAGTCACAGAAACACAGTCACTTCTGAATAACAAAAGCTATATTTACACAGTTTAAAAGTTAAATTCGATATATTACATTACATTTTTTCTTTCTTTGCCAATGTTTAACGCCAGTGCTCACTGGAAAGCTGCGTTCAAATGCATGTCTCTTTTAATAAATTATAACCTCAAACAAGAGTAATCTTTCTTTACCTGCTTATGATGACAGCTCCTTTAAACATGACGGAAAATGTGGGCATCTCGAATGAATTAGTGTGTGTCCTGTGTGCAGGGTAAAGCTCCTCTCCAACATGCTCCAGCCCCTCTAATCCCACATACACACACACACACACGCGCGCGCACACACAAACACACATCATCCTTACCATCACTAAGTTTTAACCCAGATGAATATTTTATGTAATATGGCAAGAAAATCTTAGTATTTTATGAATGAGAACAATTTCCACTTTGAACATACTACAACAGACGATGAGGGTTGACCATTAATTTAGCCGTCCTTCTGTCAGGAAGGCTACAGTAACTCGAATAACCACCATTTACAGCCGTGGTGAGCAGAAAAGCACCTCAGAGGGCACAACATGTCGAGCCTTGAGGCAGATGGATCCCTGTTCTTTCACAGGCTACAGAGGGCACA
Organism: Pangasius krempfi; assembly: GCA_037576825.1. Lineage (NCBI taxonomy): Eukaryota > Metazoa > Chordata > Actinopteri > Siluriformes > Pangasiidae > Pangasius > Pangasius krempfi. The sequence continues at coordinate 2,580,512 of CM074986.1, forward strand.
GGCTCACCGAAACTGGACAGGTGAAGATCGGAAAAATCTTCTTTCCAAACATCTTCTAAAAATTATAAGGAAAAAATATTTACATTTTTTTCCCTAAGATTCTTAGATTATGCACAAAAATTATTAACATCACTAAGTCAATAATATAGTGTCACACCAGAATCCTTCTCACTTCTAACTCGGCATCATAAACACACAGGATGCTCAGTGTAATTTGGAGATTCACTGAATATGACACTATCAGATCTTTCCTTTCTGCTGGCTTTCAGGATTTGCACAAAAGCCGGAAACCCCTAATCCTCCCCACTTTGAGTAAAACCTGTTTAATCTCCATTTGCTTGTTTCAACTGTGTGGCTGTCTCTTTATCGCTCCCTGTCTGTCCGTCTGCTTACACATCAGTCATTACCCTTACAACATTTGACCACTGTTATCCAGGATTTCATCTCTAACAATTGAATATTCACTACATCTATTTATTTACATGCAGTAGCTTCATAGTGCACAGAGATCAGCGGTACATTTAGACAGAGTGATGTCTGACACAAGAGACATTTAGATCTTGTGTGATGGACAAAGAGACAGCCACGTGTCCACTATTCAACATGCATAATGTTACCGAACGACAGAAGGTGTTCATACAGATTACCATCGTTAGACCAACACACAGCAAACACTGAGCATCTCCACTGACCCAGATAGAGACAGCGTGACACATTCACTTAAACACTCATGCAGCAACAACAACAAGCAAAAGTCTTTCTTTCTCATCATCCTTTTGGTTCAGTAGGTGTTTGCAGGAAATTCTGGCTCAGCTCGAGTGGCTCAATTTTCCAATCTCTTAATTACATTTACTCTGAGGTTAAAATAAGAGATGGAGAGAATGTGACATCACTAGCATCACATTTTTTCTTCCGATATGCAAAAAGCAGTTATTTAACATACTGTATTAGTACTGTTTGACTTTTAATTTTTACTCTTATACTTAGCACTGTTTGCCTTTACTCTTCTACACCTGTGTACTGTAACGATTTATAATCGCACTATCTGATGTCACCCAGAAGAGGATGGTTCCATTTTGAGTCAAGGTTTCTTCTTCATGTCCTCTCAGGGAGTTTTACCTTGTCACTGTCGCTTGTGGTTTTCTCATTAGTGATCTAAATCTACATCTAGATTTCTGCAAAGCTGTTTTGTGATTATTGTTAAAAGTGCTATAGAAATAACTTTGGATTGGTTATCCTTGTTTTTATGAGAAAACTGGAAATGACGGAAACCCACATGTCATACAGGAGCTTCGGAGCTTTAGCCTCTATGTGATTGTGTTCATATAAACACAACCAATGTCACTTACTCACACACACACACACACACGATTTTTCTTCCTCCTGCCATGGCAACTATTCACTGCATCAGAACTTTAATCACTGAATCTGTGCAGCGGGTGGTTATGAGATTATAGGATTAAAATCCAGTCTGCTTTGAGGAGAGTGTTTTGTTCTCTCTCTTTCTCTCTTTCATCATTCAACCTGTTATCTTATTCAGAACAAAAGCATGATGGATGTATGATGGGTACATCCAGAGAGAAGATATCTGTAATTGGATCACAGCTTACACTACCGGCTAAGGTCTGATTTGTGCTTTGTCAGAAATGATAAAAACCACAGGAAACAAACGTCTGAAAGCTTGGGTGGCTTTTCAGAAGGATGTTTTCTGCTACTTGCAGGATGTCCATTAAACAAGGAGTAAACAGGAAGTAGTACTCAGTAAAAGTTCCCTTCATGGCGATATGTCAATAACTGCCAATCTTGGCTCATGCCTCCATATCTTTGCTTTCCAAACTGCTCTTTTGATCTTCCAGATGCTTCAGAATGGAGGATAAACCAGGTTTGAATATGGTGCTTTGATATGGAGAGGCTGCTGAGTTCTGCCCTCTACAGGCACGTAGAGGAAGTGCACACTGATCCGTCTATTTCACAAGCTCGCTTCCAGAAGGCCTTGAGTGACATGCTGGTAATTTTCACTGTGTCAGCATCTTTACGCTTTCTCTAAAGGCCTAGAAGACTGCAAAGAAGTGAAGTTACTCATCACCCTTCAGCCACTGAGGCATGGGTCAATTAAAAGCAACTGTTGTGTACATCACATACATTTTTAATGCAAGAGCCAGAAGTCTGGCCTGGATGTGAGGAAAAATAAAAATGACCAAATTCAAAAACCTATGTAAAAGCTGTCATCAACTTTTTCCATCCCCTTTGGATTCATGCTGTAATAATAATATGGGATAAGGTCCAGAGGCTAGCGGCATGGTGTACAAAGAACAATCTGATGCTGAACACTTCAAAAACCAAAGAACTTATCATTGATTACAGGAAGAAAAAAGCTGATCCACACCCCCGATACATAAATGGAGTCTGCGTGGAGAGGGTTTCGAACTTCAGGCTCCTGGGTGTGCATGTGGATGATGACCTCTCCTGGAACACCAACACCACGGCACTGGTAAAGAGGGCACAGCAGCGTCTCCATTTTCTGAGGTTACTGAAGAAGAACAACTTGGATGACAGATTACTGGTGACCTTCTACCGGTGCTCTATTGAAAGTGTACTGAGCTACTGCATTACTGCTTGGTTCTCCAGCTGCTCAGCAGCTCATTAGAAAGCACTCCAAAGGGTCATCTCCAATGTGGAGAAACTAACTGGCCACTCTCTCCGTCCCCTTGAGGATATTTACAGATTCACGCTGCCTCAAAAGAGCTTGCAGCATCCTCGAGGACGTCACACATCCAGGTCATCACCTTTTTGAACTGTTGCCCTCTGGAAGGGGGTTCAGGACAATAAAATCCAGAACCAACAGACTCAAAAACAGTTTTTATGCAAGAGCCATCATGACACGAAACATGAATACATGAGCTTGAACAGCAATAACTGTGCAATAATGTGGGGCATTGTAAATATGGATGTGTATTTTGGATGTGGATGTGTATTATCTGTGTATTTTAGAGTTACAGTGTATTAGCTTGGTTGCATTTCATTTATTTTTATTTATTTTTTATTTCTTTATTTATTTTTAACAGTATTTTTAAGGTATTTGCACTATTTGCACCGGCTAAGGATAGCCATCCAATTTCGTTGTACTGTACATGTGCATTACAATGACAATAAAGGTCTATCTATTTATTTATCTATCTATCTATCTATCTATCTATCTAATAATAATAATAATAATAATAATAATAATAATAATAATCATTATAATACTTTTCAAAAAAGGAAAAAAAGTGAACAGTACAGCAAGATCTTTCAAAAGAAAATAATCTTGTGTATTATCGTAATATTAATTAAGCTATGTAACATAATTATGTGATTACATTAATAGACTAGCTAAGTAATTGGTTTATGTTCGTGATTTTGTCATCTACCATCCAGGCTGAGATTAATTTTAAAAGATTTCTTATCTCTGTGTGAAATGGGTTTAAGGTATATACAGCTATATCAAAAATAAGTATTTCAATATAGCTAGGTATCGCAAAATTACCTGTCGTCTGAAGCCATTTAACACTATGTTCCATGTCATAATCTCATCTTTTTTCATTCATTCATCTTTGGTAGCGCTTTATCCTGGTCACTGTGGATCTGGAATCTATCCTGGGAACACTGGGTGTGAGTCAGGAATACACTGTGGATGGGACGCCAAGTCTAATGTAGTCCACCATACGCACACACACACACACACACATTCACACACTCATTCACAACATGTGAAACTCTGCACAGACAGCAGCCCAAACTGGAGACCATGGAGCTGTGAGGTAGCTAGTACTACCCACTGAACCACCTGCTCATCTCTCACTGCATTTCAGTATCGCTACTTCCTGCCAGCTCTGTTTTCCTAATCATCTTCTCTCAGTTCCTGGTATTGACCTCTGGCTGTGTGTCTGCATTTTGGATTATAGATTTTCAGAATCCGCAGGGTTTGGCTCCATGCTGTCTTATATGTTTTCTATGACTTCTGGGCTGAAACATATTCCGCTCTTTAAATATCTTCATAATATCTAAGTGTGTTTCTTGCTCTAACACACTTCCTTTAACTAATCAGCTCATTACCCCAACCTCTAATGAGTTTAAAACAAGTCTGTTAGTGTGTAAGAGCGTATCAAGGTAGAAGCATGAGACGATGTTCATCCAGGTCTCAGCTTTGTTACTTTAAGCACTCTGACCTGCTCAACACACTAAATTTAGTGTGTCGCCAGGCAGATTCACACACAGTCAGACAGACAGACACACACACACACACACACACACATCCAAGTGCTACTTGTATTCTAGAATCAAATATCTATGATAGTATCTACAATAATAATAATCTGGAAGAAGAAGAAGAAGAATTAATTAATTAATTAATAGCGTATTGTATATTTGGAAACAAAATGTTGAACTAGCACCCACAAAATCATAAAACACAGCAACAAAGATAATGCTTCTATTAAATGAGATCAATACAAATGTTTATCTATTGATCTATTAAACCTTCTGACCAATCAGAGTCAAGAATTATAAAGGAATAATCAGCATTTAATCAACACCTACAATATGAGCTAGAGCAATGAACTACCTGGAAGTATCACAGTACGGAAGAAAGTTTTAGACACAAATTTATAAGCACATTTATAATCTCTGTAGCAACACTGATTCTGGCAAATAATACACTTGTGGCCGAGATTTTTTTCTTAATGCCAATGATTTGCTTTAATGCAATTTTTAACGCTTTAATAATAATGACTGAGACATCCTATTTTTGATCCATTTATAGCGACATTTTGTGCTAATTTTTTAATGCAGCACTTACACACACACAAACACACAAAAATGATACACAAACCATGTATGGTGTCTGTAATCATTCTCTACTCATATCTGCTTTTTACTGTTAAACTGACTGAATATCTAAAGCTGTGTGTACATTCACTCGTAGGGGAATAAAGTCAAAATCTAGAACCCTTAAATGTTCTTGTTCGCCCAGGGAACCCTTACATATTATATGTAAACAATTTAACTACAAAGTAAAATGTTCCAATCTAGAACCTTCTTAGGAAACTAAGAACCCTTAAATATACAAAGAACCTTTGAAGAACCCTTTTTCTATAAGCATAGTATATGTTTCTAGGGATGTGTATATGCTTATGGGTTCTATGTAGGACTCCAAAACAGACAGGGCTCCAAACTAGAACTTTTTTTAGGAACCTAAGAACCCTTAACTATAGAAAGAACCCTTTTCTAAGAATATAGTATGTGTTTCTATGCTGAAGGGTTCTGTGTAGAACCCTACAACAGAAATGTTTCCATACTAGAACCTTTTTAGGAACCTAAAAACCCTTAATTATAGAAGGAACACCTTGCCTTAGAGGGTAGTATATGTTTCTAAGGATGTTTATATGCTGAAAGGTTATATGTAGAACTCTACAAAAGGAAGGACTCCACACTAGAACCTTTTTAAGAAACTAATAATCCTTATTTATACACAGAACCCTATTCTAAGAGACGTCCTCAGTGTTTTGTGCTTCTAATGATGTGTGTATGCCTGCAGGTTCAAAACAAGACAATATAATACTGAAATGTAAATATATAAATAGTAATAATATAAAAAAAAAACATTCAAATGCAACTTGCAAACTAAATAAACCTCTGGAAATTCTGATCTGAAAAACATGCAGCATCAGTGTTAAAAATGAGTCAAAACTTTAGATTAAAAATGCTGTCCTCTCACCAGTAGATGAGGGAAAGTCCATCAAAATGCTCCAGCTCTGTTTTCTTCAGACAGGACATCTCAGCCAACAACACCTCCGTCACAGGGTTACAGAGGCACAGAGAACATGTACAGCAGATCACTGCGGCTCTCCTTCAGCATCAGGTCAATAACACAGAAACGCAGGCTAGTGAGGAGCACTGGAGTGACCCTGAGACTCAAACACGTGGGGCTTTAACACTGATCCGTGTTAAATCTGCCTGCAGTGCTATCTGTCACACACAGAGAGCGCTGCGAGCACACACACACACACCCACAAGCACACACAGACACACACAAACACACACCCACAAGCACACACACGCACACACACACCCACAAGCACACACACACAAGCACACTAAATAAAGAAACTTCTGGAAATTAGGGATTTTGATACTCCAGGGCTGACTTATTGGGGTAGAGGAAGATTAGGTATACATTATTAAAAATGATTTATTTACTTTATTATATCCATTTTAGTACCTTATTAGCACCTTAAAGTGTTGTGATTCTTGGCAGTTAGCATACTGTACTTAGAATAAATAATCTATCTATCTATCTATCTATCTATCTATCTATCTATCTATTTGTTTCTACATGTCTGCAGAATTATTGACACCCTTCAAGGACAATTATAACTGATCATATAATCACATTATATATTAAACACTATGATTCCACTCAAACAACGTACAACCTAAAACCTAAATGAAAACAGTCACATCTGTTTGTCTGTCTGTCTGTCTACAGTACGTACAGAAAGTGTTCACCACAAAAATCTTAGCAAGTGAAAATATCTTGAAAGTTGGCTAATATATCTAATATTTCTTATTATGCATTAGCAAAATTACCATAGAATATGCTCGTAAATATTGCTCGTCTTATTAATCTTATATTTGTTTTCAACAATATCCTAATGCATAGATCTGAGATATTTTTATTTGCTAAGATACATTTTTTTTTGTTGCAGTAAATATTCCATAGTGTGCATAAAACAGATTTTTACAAAGTTCATTCACTGAAAACACTCTTCAGAGCAGATGGAGAAGTCAAGCAGGTCAACCAGCAAACTGAAGGTCACTCTGATGGAACTCCAGACGTTATCCAGAAGGACGAGCATCTCTGCAAAACTCGACCGATCAGGTGAAACGAAAAAGACACTCCTCTGTAAAAGATGGGAAGAAGAAAATGAAGATGAAGAAGAAGATGAAGAAGACGAAAGCCACCTAGATTCTAATGGGTCTGTTGAAACTTGAAGGTTAAACTTGGTTTTCGAAAAGTTACATCTGAAGAAATCCAGGCAAAGCTCATGAATCTGTGAAATCATCCCTACAGTGAAGCATGGTGGTGGTAGTATGATGCTCTGGGTGATGTTTTTCAGAAGCGGGATTCAGGATTGAGGGAAAGATGAATGAATCGAAGTACAGAGATGGAATTTCCATAGAGTTATTATGGAACTTATTTTGTAGATTGAACACTCAAACATGAATTAAATCCATTTTAAAGAAAGACATTTTCTATAACAAAAAGTGACAAAATATTTTTTTTAAGTGAAGGGGGTCTGAATACTTGCTTCTACAATCTGTCACTTTGAATCAGTTTGTATTAATATTTATTCTCTTCATATATTTTCAGATAATATCATACACTCAGTATCTTTATTATACACTCAAATCTGTATTAATCACAGTTATTGATTTAATAATGATTAATCAGTTTTGCTGATGTATGTTGTAGGTGTGGAAGGTGTGTGTGTGTGTGTGTGTGTGTGTGTTTTCAGGCAGGGAATGGAAGGAATGAACCTGAAAACAACCTGTCTCTCTGCCCCGCCCTGCTCGTGAATGTGTGTAGGACGCGTTGTGTGTTTTAGATCAATCCAGCTGAGCAGGTTCTTCTGGGTGATTTGGGTGTGGCTGTCATCACCTGCACACACACACACACACGCACGCACACGCAGACGAGCTTATGTAAGTGGAGTACAGACAAATGTATCTCGCCACCTGATATCAGTGTGTTTTTGCTCTTATGGGTTTTTTTTTTAAACCTGGGATTTGAGAGCAGGAGCTGTGTTTATCGCTGGATTCCCTGCAGCACAGCAGTTTTGTGCCAGAGGGTCTTTCAGAGTCTCGGTTTCTGTTTTCTTCTTTGTTTCCTGATCTTAGGGAGGATTTTGAGCTCATGAGTCTCTCTCTCTCTCTCTTTCCCTCACACAAACACATGCACGCACACCACACGCCTTGGAAACACAGCACTGCTCTGGAGTCCCACTGCCTTCCATAAACACCTCGCTAAACCACACAGTTCCTCACTTAAAGGCGCAGTGCTGTGATATTGCACAGACTTCAGCCTGTATTTAAAGTAACGCTTCGGCCAAAAATGAAATACACAGCATCCTCCTTATCCTAAATGCAGTCAAATGCAGCCAAGATATCTTTGGTGTTAGAGCTTTGCTTCCACACAAACCCGAATCATCACTATCAGGCATTGTGTTTGCTTGCTCAGTGTGTGTTAATCATCATCATCACGCTTTTATCAGTGTCCGTTCCTGACCAGTGCACTGCTGATGGCTGGAGAATTTGTGAAGACTGGTTCCCAATCCAGCACTGATACTGAGGTGATTAAATATTCTGGAAATGCTGCTGCACCTGATTTACTCGTACCAGCACCACACATAAACACACACACACATACACACACACACACACACACACACCACCATGTCAGTATCAGTGCTAAACCAAGAATGAAGCATCAACCAAATAAAATAATATCTGCTCAGGGATGGTCCTGTGGTGCTGCGTTTAAATTAATGCTCAATTTCCCTGAAAAAAACTTCCAAAAGTGAAGTCAGAGTGTTAGAGAAGCGAAAAAACACAACACTGTTACGGACATGGGGGTTCTCCAGGACTAAGGTTGTGAACCTGTGAATTAAAAGACAGGGTAGAGGGTGGGACAGGACATTGTAGGACATTGTATTGAGTATAGTGAGTATAATAGTGTACATGAATAAAGAGCTAATTTCAAACTGTAACACACCAGATGCTTAACAGGGAGGTAAGGATTATACGGGGGCTCATCAACTGGCCAAATGCAGACAAAGTATTTAACCAGATCGAATCAAGCACACAAAAAATGCTGTAATAGAACTGATTAATGTGATCAATCAAACACAAACGTAATTTTTCCCCCAGATTCTCCCCCAATTTTTTTTTTTTGCCAATTCCCACCTATCCCACCTATCTGCTAACTGTCATCTATCACAGCCGGGGAGGTTGAAGGTTAACAAGACGCATGACACCAACCTCTGTAATCCTTTCCTTACAGAACAGCCTAACACACTGGGAAGAAAGTGCTCACAGACGGCCAGAACTGGCTAGCCGTGATTGACGGGGAGAGACAGAATGCCATCCCTCTCACCCAGAAAGCACTCCTAGATGCAGACGGCTGTGGAATTCAAACTTGGGATCTCCTGATGATAGGGCGAACACTTTTATGTAAATTATTTAGCTGAAGGCAGATCATTGAGAAAGGAGAACGTTTTCAGAAAAACAGAATATTTAAAGAGGAATGGACAGAGAAGTACACGTATAGTCATGGTACTAGTCATAAAGCTAGGCTAACATAAAGCTGTAATACAAAACTAAATGCAACTACTTCAAATTTACATTTATGGCATTTGGCAGACACCCTTATCCAGAGCGACTTACAATTATCTTATTTATACAACTGAGGGTTAAGGGCCTTGCTCAAGGGCCCAGCAGTGGCAGCTCAGTGGTGCTGGGATTTGAACTCTCAACCTTCCCATCAGACGTCCAACATCTTAACTGCTGAGCTACCACTGCCCATAAAAAAATTATTATATAGCCATAAACTAATCATTAAAGGTTAAGCATTAACTCACAGAGTCACAGTACTCTACACACAGAGACCCAACAGTATCCTGACTAATCTTTTAACAGACTTGCGGTTATATAATAATTCATTTTGTTTATACTGACTGAAAATGTCCGATAAGTCGATTTCCATTCTGCCAGTGTACTGTTAGAAAGGTTTAAAAAGTAAATGTTGTCATTATTCGGTCATGTTAGTCACTTACCCTGACTTTTGTATGGAATTTTTAGTTAAATGTCCCTGATCTATACTAAGCCAACTCAGAAGTGCACTAATAGGTCTCAGCAGTGGGCTGTACAGTTATTCTACCCAGGTTTAAACTATTAGCTTGGTTTATTGTGCTATTATTTAATTCTAACATTAACTAAAATATAGAATATCAACTCTGGAAACCATCTTTTTTGTTAATAGTAGCTTGCTTCTCAATGTCAAAAGTGTTAACAGAAAACTGTGTCTACAGGTCAGTCAGTGTATAATGGGTTTGTCCTTCATATGAAAAACCAGTGAGGCCAGATTCCATTTCACTTCATTTCATTTCATTTTATTAATCATGTCCGGTAACCTCCTATTTTTTGTTTCCATGTCACTTGTAAAGAGGCTGTGATGCATTTTTTTTGCATATTTGTTTAGCATATTTGAGACACCTATAAGTGGCATTGTATCCATGCGTGAAAAACGAGACGTCGTGTGACACTCCTCTGCAAAAAATGCGTTTAAACCCAGAGAGCGGTGGCACTCCTGTCATTGAGTGATAAAGCCGCCACACCTGAGCAGAAGACACACCTCCATAACTTTACAGCAGGTCCAGATTGTATCAGCAGTTCTCTGACAGCGTGCCTTCTTTACTACTTTGGTTACACATTTGTAACACAAGCACGGTATCTGTGTTCGCAGTTTGGCAGATGTCATTCCCATGTAGTGGTTGGAACTTGCCAGCTAGCAATAGTTAGCTAGGAAGTGCATGTGACCTGCAAGCTATTGTGGTTATATAGCATAATTTTGCTTTATGAATTCAGTATACGCACATCATTAAATAAGGAAAAAACACACATATGTAAAGGAGGAACAACACACACACACACACACACACAGGCCAGTCAGTGAATTCACTGTACATTTACACTGCTTTAAATGGTAATACATGTGAAAAAATACTTCTATTAACCTTACACTAAATATTATTAGATACTGATGGGAAAATGGTTACCATTACATGTATTAGTGCTAATTTGCTTCTTAATAGCCGTTTGCTTTTTGGAAATGTTTTTCTCGGAAGCGATGTACAGTATGTAAATTTTATTACTATAGAGCATTTAATGATGTATCAGTTGCATTAATGGCAAACAAACTTGGTGGACAGAACTATCAGCGTTTAGAGATGTAAGCTAGCTAACAACTCGTTTGTCTTTACAGTTTTAATTAACACTCATATTTGTGTTTGTATACTAATAGAAATAGTTTCAAAGTAACTTGCTAGCTAGCTAGCAACACATGCAGGCCGCTCAGCGATCACATTTAAATTCAGAAGCTTATTGTTTTTTTGTTTTTTTACTTTTAGCATTTGGCATTTAGCCTAGGTATTGAGTGACTGTATCTGATAAGTGCTTTTATCTTTGGTATGAAATGACTGACCCTTTTCGCTTTCTCTGCCCACGCTGCACCTTTTACTGAGAGTCATGCAGAACACACATAGACACACACACACACACACACACACAGAGATACACATACGCACACCTTGTCACTGAACTCCACCCACTTCAGGAATGTGCCCTTACTTTCCACGTTACTCCAAAAACTAGTTTCCTTAATGACAGATCGTCTCACACAAATTCCACATGCAACACACTGTAAGCAACACACCCCCTTTTTCTGGGACTTAAAAGAATGCACAAAAGAATCCCCTCACACACACACACACACACACACACAAGAATTCAGAGCACATTCTTGCCTTTTACTTCACTGGCTCGAGAGACTTCACACAGGCACAGATACAAAAATAAGGACATCTTCTATAAAGATTAAAATAAAATAAAACTTATTTTAGAATTAAATGAGTCTTTCTTTCTTTCTTTCTTCCTTTAGGCAGGCTCAACCATAAATAGAAAAATATAAAGAGTATTAATTATTAAAAAAAAATCCTCATGAGAATAATTTTTGAAAATAATGACAAACATTTAAAAAAAAAAATCAATAAATTAAAAATAAATTCAATAAACTCATTAGTATTCTGAGCTGTCTCCACAATGTGGCTCACTAATTGTTTTAATGATTCAAATGCAAGGATAAAGAAAGGATTAAATAAATAACCATATATAAAAAATACCATTCTTTTTCTTTTGAGCTGTTTGAGTGATGACAAAAACAATATGTCTATAAATATATTATAACGATCATGATTATTGCACAAATATGATTCAGAAATCATTTAACTGGAAGAAACGATAAAATTAGATTTTCTATACCACCTAGGCCCAAAAAATGTTCCAGGTTTTTAAAAAAAATTTAGGCATAGTAATATATGTTAGTGCCACTAATGAATGTACACGTGTTCATCAAAAGAAGCCATGTAGCTGCTTACAAAAGACCTTTTATCAGATATCTTGAAATGCAGCAGCTCTGGTTTCAGAAGTGAATGGTCTGATCCTCCTTGCTGTTCAGAGGTTCCTAATCAGCTCATCCAATGCGAGGAGAAACAGGTGAACTTTGGCACAGAGACAAACTGATGATTGATTAATTAACACTATTAATGTTTAACTGTGTGAATGGACTGTGATCGAGTGAAGCAGTTTATCACTAGCCAGCGCTCAGGATAAAAACAGCACCATGAGCATCTTGTCTTATGTTGTGAAGTATAATGGCCTCCTCTTCCTGTGATGTTTCCCACATGAGTACACTGAATCAGGGGTTCTCAAAGCTTTTATAGCCAGGGACCCAATTAACAGTACAATAAATTCCATGGGCCCCCTCAGAATGGATTTATTTCATGTACTTTATTTAAAACTTTCAAATAATATTTTTGGAGCCATAGAGCTTTCTATTCCAAAACACATCAGGTCTGAGTTGACTTTGGTGCTTGGTCCCCTAAATATAATAACTTTGATAATGTGAGTTGTGATTTCCAACTCTGTGACAAAATAAAAAAGGTCACGGACCCCCTGGCTATGCTGTTGGTCCCTGGACCCCACGTTGAAAACCACTGCACTAAAGATTTCCATTTCCCAAAAACAATTTGTGGCCTTTGTGCCTTAGAACTGCTGCTGTAATCATAAACACTGTCCTGCTGCTCATCCCAGGACTCTTATTGACAATCTGTTCATACTGAGTATTCATAATGATTTATAATCCCACTATCCAGTGTCACCCAGAAGGGGACAGGTTCCATTTAGAGTTCTCCCTGTGTCAATTCAGGTTTCTTCAGGGTTCTCCAGTTTCCTCCCATCTCCCTTAAACATGCCAGTATATAAGTGTGTGAATGTGTGTGTGCAGGGTCCCCTGCTATGGACTGGCATCCCAGCCTAGGTGTATTCCTGCTTCACATCTGGGATGATTAAGGAGTGAATGAGTGAGAGAGTTTCAGGGTGCAGCATGTTGAAATGCGTCTCCACATATTTTTGAAATGTGGTCACATATTATTCAGATAATTATAGGTCAAATGTGTTATTTTTTTCACATGGGCTGTTATAGTGTACAATAAGGAAAGCTAATATAACCCATAAATGCAGTCACTCATGCCATAGCTCCTCCAAATGTGCTCGTTAAAGCACGAGTTAAGTATTAATATACCCATTAAATAATCTGTGTTGCATAATAAAAGGTTTTCTGATGACTAAAAGTGGCCCAGGAACACCTGTACACCCTCAAAGAATGCAAGGAACTATAAATATGCAAAAATATGCAAATTAACGAGCCCTCAATCGAATGTGTTGACTTGCTCAGACTTTCTGACACTGTGACACACTGTTATCTATAAACATGGACAAAAGAGCTAAAAACAGCTGTAGCAGCCATTTTTAAGCCGAACCACTTTCATTCACAGCACACGATTTGGTGTCACTCTGCTTAACGTCTATTTCATACTAATCTAATATATCAGGTCAGAATGTGGGATCTGAGACACAGCGGTTGAGATAAAATGGTGGAAGGCAGTCAAAATACTGGGACTTGTAACAGCACACAAATGATTTATACATGACTACGCACAGACTAAGGATCCATATTAGTACAAGGATGCACACACACACACACACACACACACACACACCCCAAACTAGATAAATACTAGCATTACTATGGCACTAACATAATACCACCAAACTGACTCGCTTAAAGGTGTGTGTACTTGTGACAATGTATGAGGTGTGTGTATATTTCTCGGTGTGTGAGGTGTAAATAAAATGGCTTCCCTCCCACTCATGGCCTTGAATGTGAATGTTTATGGTGATGTCACTCCACAGCTTCCCATCTTTCAGAGCTCAGGTTAAACACACTTCTTACTGCGTTACTATAACACACTCGTCCCAACCGGACACACACATCACCTGACTAGCCATGAGCATCATTAAAAATCTGTTATTGTGCATTATACCTGACACTAGCGCACCTAGCTTTATTAAAAAATATTTGGATTAGTGATAAATAACAGCGATAAATAACTCTTTAACACTATATGTGAAGTGTGTTATACGATCACAGAATAACACACTTAGCATACTTATTCTTTAAAGGCATTCACTATGTTTAGCTACATGACCACTTTATGAATATGGAGTCCCCATTACAGACACAATGATACACACTATCAGCATCTACCATCTAGCAAAAGAATGAATTCTACCAAGAAGGCTGAACGTCTTCCAAACCAAGCGCCAACCAAGTAAGCACTAGCCGCTCACTTGCCAAAATGATATTTGAGCTAGCGTTGTATTACTTTATGGCTTAGCCTACAGTTGTCATCCTTAATTTTTGTTTTTTTTTACGGCATTTATTTACGGCATGATTGGGCAGCTCCTCCTTTAATTAATTAGTGTGAGATCATTATAAAGCCGTTATTATTAACGTTAACTGCGGTGTTCCAGCTTTAACTGTGATTTTAATGGCTGTTTTGACTCCATCTTGTCCTTTTCTGTGCTGCAGGGGATTTTGTGGTTGGTCGTTTGGGAATCTGGTTCATACTCATGTAACTGTTATTTGAGTCCAAAGTTAAACATGAACCCAAGTGGAGATGTTGACAATAGCCTCATTGTTTTTCTAAAGTGACATGGCCATGTCGGCAGAATTGTACTGTTTCGCTGTTTCACTCTCTGTCCTACGCTGTCTCAACCTATCCAATCAAATGACACACAGACACACACTCCTGCCTATGACTCATTCTATTTAGCAGTGCAACAAAGCCGTTCTATCAGCACCATCTGTGTGTTTTAACCCACTCTGTTCACAGAACAATGCTAAAAATAAGTTCTCCAACATGAAAATTGGCTTAGCTTAATTTCCCTACAGACATAATGGAAATAGAAGATTATGTAAAAAGATTGGAGCATGGGAGCTCCTGAGTGATGCAACAGAAAAGTTGGAATCCTGACACTGCCACAGCCGTCAAGAGAACAAAACTGGCTTGTGCTCTCGGGTGGGAGGGGCATACTCTCTCTCCCCGGTCCATCACAGAGACCCTAGCCAATAGTGGGCGTTTGTGGGCTCGTGAATGCAGAAGAGGGTGGATAGCATTTTCCTCTGAGTGTGTTACACTCGTGCATGTGACACAGCAGGAGTAGCTGTTTGAATAGATGCGGTTGGAGGAGCTTGGAGGAAGCATGTGTTAGCCTTCACCCTTGCCCTGTTGGTAGCTTTTGCGGGACAAGGGAAAGCTGGGTGGTGATAGGATTTGGCAGGTGACCAAACTGGGGAGAAAAATGGAAAAAAAGACTGGTGTTTGAAAATTCAACAAATCAGTCATTCATCATTATTAATGATGCAATTTATCCTGGTAAGGGTTGCAGTGGATCTGGAGGGAATTCCAATCACAGGGCATCAACCACACACTCATTCACGCAATTTTTCGTAGTCAATCCACCCACTGTCATGTCTTTGGGAGGTGGGAGGAAACCAGAGAACCCAGAGAAAACCCAAATGGGTCAGGGGGATAACATGTAAAACTCCACACTGTCTGTAACCTGAGCTCAGAATCAAACAGGGGACCCTGGAGGTGTGTTTAATATTCAGAAGGAGCCCAGAGTATGGGAATGACATTTCCATTTACATCAGTTTGTAAAATGGTTCCCAAACTCCAACCTAAATTATTTGCCTTAAGTACCACTTCAGGCTTTAAGTAGGCGAACATAAAGTAAAACGTACGCTATATAGCCAAAATCTTGTGGACGCCTGACCATCACACCCATATTTGGGCCTTCCAAGTTGGAAACAAGCTGGAAGGGCAGAGACTTTCGAAACAGAATATAAAACCTGTGTATTTGTTGATGTGGTGAAGTTTCCAGTGTCAGTGCTTAGGAACAGTCATAAGTAGAGTTGTAATTTTAACTCAAGAGCGAGAAAAAAGAGAGTCTAGTGAGAGAACGACTGTTTACAGCTGCTAGTGGATGTTCCATAACATTAAATGTAACTATAAATAGATTTTTTAAAAAGCACAGCATGCCATAGCTTTGGCAAATTGCTGTGGTATAAGAAGAATAAAACATTTCGGGGTGTGCTGTTATAGAAAAATAATCAACTTTGGGGTGGTAGCAGTAACTCTGCTTCATTATACCACCCTGTCGTTGATTTTTTCCCTATAACACCATGACCCCATGTGTTTTATTCCTTACTGTAGATAATATATTTTTATATAGATGCTATAGAATGTTTATTAGCCTGAATGATGAGACGTGTGTATGAGACAGAGTGTATGAGTGGTGTGTGTATGAGGCAGTGTCTATGAGGCAGTGTGTATGAGACAGCATGTGTAAAGCACCATGTGTGAGGCAGTGTATATGAGACAGTGTGTATGAGGCAGCGTGTATGAGACGGCGTGTATGAGGGAGCATTTATGAGGCACCGTGTATGAGACAGCGTGTATGAGGCAGCGTGTATAAGGCAGCGAGTATGAGGCAGTGTGTATAAGGCAGTGTGGATAAACAGTGTGTATGAGGCAGTGTGTATGAGACAGCGTGTATGAGGCACCATGTATGAGGCAGTGTGCATAAGACAGTGTGTACAGTATGAAGCAGCGTGTATAAGCCAGTATGTATGAGGCAGCGAGTATGAGGCAGTGTGTACGAGACAGCATGTATAAGGCAGTATGTATGAGGCAGCAAGTATGATGCAGTGTGTACGAGACAGCATGTATGAGGCAGCGTGTATGAGGCAGTGTGTATAAGTCTGTGTATGAAGCAACGTGTATAAGGGAGTATGTATGGGCCAGCGAGTATGAGGCAGTGTGTACGAGACAGCATGTATAAGGCAGTATGTATGAGGCAGCGAGTATGAGGGAGTATGTATGAGGCAGTGTGTACGAGACAGCGTGTATGAGACGTGTGTGTGAAGCAGCGTGTATAAGGCACTATGTATGAGGCAGCGAGTATGAGGCAGTGTGTGTGAGAGCATGTATGAGGCAGTGTGTATGAGGCAGTGTGTATGACAGATAGGAATGACAGTATAAAATGCAATGTAAAGTAATGTTATTTTGTTAATCAGTAAGACATTATGGAACAGTTTTAGCTATAGGCAAAGACAAACAGTCAGTGGTCGAGACATCACACAAAAATGTCAGTGAGTCGTTTGGGAGCCGAAAGAGTCGACTCTTGCTGGTGACTTGACATGCTGAAAAAAGAGCCAGAATTCCTGTCATTACAACGTTCTCACTTTTAATTACAGCTTCGTTCCTGTGAAATCACCCAGTTAGAATTCCCTGGAAGTTTGCATAAGCTTGTGTTCTTCAGAGTAACATTTACCGCATATGTGCCCCTGACAGCACAATAAGAGTGCATGCATTCTTCACACAGGTTAGACAGGTTACTGTAATCTCATCCATCAGGGGTGCTGGTGCCAGAATTCTAAGGTAGTGCTGTAAAAAAAAATGGTCATTTATGGTCATTTTTGCAGAAGGTGCAGTGTTTAAAAGTCAGAAAACAGGACAACTGTTTTAACTGCACATGAAAAGCACATTAAACAAACTGTAGACTAGATAAGAGTTTGCAAGACTTTAGATGCAGAGGATAGGATTTGGAGTTTCTTGCTGAGTTGTCAGCTGTTTCCAAAAAAACTAAACCTCCTCAATGATGCAAAATAGTAACCGTTTCCCTGAACAGTAGCTCCTTACATCATTACTTAAACCTATTTCATTTTTTTCTCATCCATACTCAACAGCAGTATTGTCATTAACAGTGTTCATATGCTTCATAGCATTAATATTTAATATATTTTCACAACCAGGCTGTACAGGTTGTGCAATAATGAACACACAAAGTGAATGTGCCAAATTACCTAGACCATTACCTAGAACATAAGTATTGCTTATAAAATATTATATTGTACATGTATGTGTTATCGTTAGAACCGACCAGAACATACCTGAGCTTTTGTACAAATAATATAGTGTGATTTTAAGAAAACATAAATATATTTACCAAAACCTGGTTGTGTTTAAATGTATTATGTACTTTTATGTGTTTTTTTTTGTTGTTGTTGTTGTTCTTTTGTTTTTTTATTGGAGTATGAGTTTTACTGCATTGTATAATTTAATGTTTTTTTTTTTGTTTTGTTTTTTTAAAGCACATTCTGTAACTTTATGGGTTTTTTTTCTTCCAAGAGTATTATTTTCATTGTATTGTGCAATTTTGCTCTCTTTTTATTTATTTATTTATTTTTTGCTCATTGCATTCTGTTAATTTTTTTCATGAAGGATGATTGCATTGCATAATTTTATGTTTATTTTCCTGGACTAAGATTTTCATTACATTATGTAAATTTATGGGTTTTTTTTGTTTGCTTGTTTGATATTTTTGGTCATTGCATTCTGTATTTTTTTTTTCTCCTGGAGTATGATTTATATTGCATTGTGTATATTTTCTCCTGGAGTATGATTTATATTGCATTGTGCATATTTTCTCCTGGAGTATGATTTATATTGCATTGTGTATATTTTCTCCTGGAGTATGATTTATATTGCATTGTGTATATTTTCTCCTGGAGTATGATTGCCATTGTATTGTGCATATTTTCTCCTGGAGTATGATTTCCATTGTATTGTGCATATTTTCTCCTGGAGTATGATTGCCATTGTATTGTGCATATTTTCTCCTGGAGTATGATTGCCAATGCATTGCAGTTAAACTGACCCACTCTCCATTTCTGTTACACCTTGTCGTTTCAAGTTCATCCTGACACCTGTGCACAGCACACATTCATGCATAGCGTGCACGAAACCCCGCCCACTCTACTACCCCTGAGCCCCGCCCACAGACGGGGGCGTAGCCCTGTGCGGTGTAAAACAGCCGCGATGCAGGTGTGTGTGTGCTTGTGCGTGTGGCAGACAACTGCAGGTGTTGGCAGGAACAGAGCAGCTGAGAGCTCTGGCTTTGCGTGTGGAAGTGTTAGTGCGAGTTTTTTAGCTGGTGCAAATCAACTTTAAACAAAACAGCAGCCAGGAGCGCGGATTGTACAGATACAAGTGCTGGGAAATCTGTCAAAATGTTCAAGAAGAAGTCTGCGAAGCCCAGCGTGACCCCCTCATCCATCTCCACTAAGAAGTGAGTTTCTTTCAACAACAACAGCAAGACCTAGCAAGACAGCCTATTAAACACACTCTCAGAAATATCCTCTGTTAGTGTCACTGTGGACATTTCAGTCAGGATTGTGCGTTTATTTGTTTATTTATTTGTTTGTGAGCGCGTGCCTCGCCCTTTCCTTTAACGCAGCATTATTCTGTCAGCTCTGACTGCTATATTGTACATTTTATTTAGAAATCTAAGTTAAAAATCACTGTCGTAGAGGTGAAAATGGCCGAACTACACTTTCTGAACAGCTAAACAGTCTTGGATTGCTTACGTTAAGGTCAGTTTACTCCGTGCGCGAGCACTGATTTTTAAAATTTTAAAATAACGGATTTTTTTGTGTGGTAACCGTTGATTGTCAACCGTTATTACCAGAACAGTGTTAAAAGCTTAAGCCTAAAGTGTGATACATTGATACATACACACACACACACACACACACATATATATATATATATATATATATATATATATATATATATATATATACTAAATATACATACATATCTATATATACATACTAAAGGTTTAAAAAATAAACCATTT
Organism: Pangasius krempfi; assembly: GCA_037576825.1. NCBI lineage: Eukaryota > Metazoa > Chordata > Actinopteri > Siluriformes > Pangasiidae > Pangasius > Pangasius krempfi. The sequence goes on from CM074986.1 coordinate 2,600,492, forward strand.
CCCTTAACAGTATCACCCTAACTACAAGAAAAAGTACACTTCAGTGCCTTTAATTCCGAGAATAAACCTTTAAAGGTAAATGTGGTGTAACTTTAATTAGCTGTTAGAGTAAAGCTTTAAAGGAACATCAGTGGTTCTTAAGGTCCTATTATGTACCTTAAATTATTTTTAAAGGTGTAAAGATACATACTAACGTTACAAAACATGCCCCCTTGATGATACCACCTCAACTACAGTGAAAAGTACTGTTTGGTACATTTATTTGTAAGAATGTCCCTGGGAAGGTGTAATGGTCTACCTTTACTTAAAGTTTTAAAGGGATGTCAGTGCTTTTTAAGGTCCAATTATGTTCCCTAAAGGTATAACGATTAATGATAAAGAAAAATACAGTTTGGTACCTTTTATTTCTGAGAATATACGTTGGAAGGTGCATGTGGTGTACCTTTAATTAAAGCTTTAAAGGTACAACAGTGTTTAATAAGGTCAATTATGTACCATAAAGGTATAAAGATGTATATTAAAGGTAGAAGACATGTTCCTTTGGTGGTACCACCCCAACTACAGTGATGAAAAGTACTGTTTGGTACCTTTATTTTCTAAGAATGTACCTGGGAAGGTGCAGTGGTGTATTTTTATTTAAAGCTTTAAAGGGATATCAGTAGTCTTTAAAGTCCAATTATACACCATAAAGGTATAAAGATAGATACTAAAGGTACAAAAGATGTACCCTTGATGGTACCACCCCAGCAGCAAGGAAAAGTCCAGTTTGGTTCCTTTATTTTTGAGAATGTGCCTAGCTACACCTGTTACCACACCCACAAAAATGCTTTTAAATGCAGCTAACATTCCAACATAAATACTTGTAGGTTTGACATGTCTATATCATAATTTACATATGTTGGTTGTTAAATGATGTATGTGTTGCAGATGTAGTCTATTTGTTTTGTACATATGGTGCTAAATTAAATGGCTACAGATTCATCACTCGTCTGTTAGGCTTTTTTTAGGCCATAATTTTGATCATCTGTCCTGTTCTTACATAGAGATACAACTTTAAGAAATATTTTAGTTAAATAGACAGTGGAGGTTTGTAATTTTGCTACTGTGATGCCTTTTAATCTGGGTGTATTCATTAAGCCATCTTAAAATTAAATGACTAATTAAAACAGGTGTGCTAGTAGGAGGTGTCCGATACGTCTGCACTTCATTTCACTGACAGCGTCTTGGATTGAATGGCATTTGTGGGTGTGTGGATGTTTGACATGAATGCCTTTTCTACACGTGAATGTTTACCTGGGTGGGAGGTAAAGTGGAATCTGAACAATGTCCGCTTTCCCTGCCCTTCCCATCGCACCTTTCCCCGAGTTACTCTTTTTGCTTAAGGCCTCAAGGTGTCTCTTTGTTTTTAAAAGGCCTGATTTTCTAGTTCCAGGGCTGGAAGGTCTGAGAGACTACATTTCAAGTTCAAACAAGCAGACTGGATGGGAGAATTGAATTTAGCCTCGTGTATTAGCACTGCTTTTTGCATGCATGCAAACATGCAATGGCTTTTTCTTAACTCTCAATGGGATATTAGATATATTTAGGGTTAGTAAAGACCTTATTGTGTTTCCAGTGAAGTTATGAATTAGAAACTGCTCTCATATTTGTACAGGATGTGCTTCAGCTCAGTGGGACGTGTTTTGTTGTGTTGTTGAAGCCCATGTCAAAAACTTGTATATGGCGTTCCATCCCACATGTGAGTCAGATCAGTTGAACATTGAACCATGAGTCATCGTCAGCCACAAAACTACAACCCATAATGCTCTCCGCATGCCAAGCCTCCACACAGTTCTCTGGTGAATTTTTAAGGACGTATCCAGCAGGGATGTGGCTTGGGTTTTTTGTTGAAATTATTGTATTTGAAACAGATGTCAGAGAAAGGAAAACTTTTCAGATGCATAGCTTTCTGTCTAGGTCATCAGTGAAATTCGCACCCTATGTTGTCTAGTGGTGGAAAACCTCACGTTTATAAAATCATTGATTGCTTTCTAATGAGATTAATGTAGGTATTGTGGTCATAATCTGCAGCATGAAATATAGGCCTAGGTTTCTTTCCAGTTTCCACAGAATTTCTTTTTTTTTTTTATGTAAAAGGGGCAGGACTAATCTTGAGTAAATCTTCACCAATACAAACACTGATATTGCTTTTATTAGAATTAGGTGTTCATGCTTGGTTGGTCCAAGGAACAAACAAAACCTAGCAAGTGTAGCCTACTGTGCTAACATTGTGAGTTCAAACATTTTGCATTGTCCGTCAAGTAGATGAGAGGTAACAGCCTTGCTCAAGAGCTCAGTGTTGGCAATGCTGCTTCGTGAACTCTTACCCTTCTCACCAAAAATCCCAGAACCTGAGCCACCACTGTGTGTTATCCCAGAAACATGCGGTGTGGCAACAAATGACTGTGACCTCTCCCACTGATACTGCACCAACTCCCTGCATATCTGTACAACAGCAACAGCCCATGAAAGAAGGAAACGTCCTCAGCAGAAAGCTCTGATTTCGCTGGAAGTGAATATCCAAACATGGGATTACGTAACTACCACAGAAAGGTTAAAACTCTTTACGTCATGTGAACTGATGAGTGTTTGAAATGAGTGTTTGAAATGAGTGTTTGCCAGAAAAGTGCACAGCCTGATTTCTTCTCATAGCTCAGTGTAGTCGAGCTGTATATTATCATGTCAATCAACACCTGGAAAAATAAAGTTATGAGGACATTCTGCCTGCAGCGCAGTTCTCTCTCTGAAACAGTGTTTGCAGATATACACGCTGATGATCAGCTCATGCAGGCAGCAAGACGCTTTGCAAGTCAAAGTTATTTCAGATTGTTCCATTGTAAAGCTTTTTTTCCCCTTGTTAGACCATATAGGTCTACACACACTGAGAAGCTGTGAATTCTTTGTCGTCGTGATGTATTTTTCTTTTACAGAAATTCAAAATACATTCATGTATGTTTAGCTTCTCTTGGCTTCATTTAGTTTCACTGTCTCGGGCTAAAACCTGTGGGAATTAAACCCGTCTATCCTGTTTGTGCATGAAACACCCGCATTATTGTGTCGCGATCTCACTTTCCTCCGTCACTTTAAAGTCCCTGAAGCTCAAAGCTCTTGGAAATGAAGGCTTATGCCCAAGAAATAAAGAACTAAAATCATCCTTCAAGCCATGCACTAGAAATCGGCTGAGTGTAAAATTGTACAGATTTCACTCTCCAGGCAAACGTGGTATTAGCTTCAATTTCCTCAAGATAGGCCATGCTCAGCTGTGCAAAGCAGCAATTTATTACACATTTGTTACATCTCTAAAGATTTCCCTGTAGTGTAACACACTGCATTACCTGGTGTTACATAAAAAAAGGTCTGGCAGTTTACTTTAGCAGTAACATTCTCAGTGTGGTCTGATTCTGTTTCCTCTGAGTTCTGAGAATGACGAGTGTTTGTGCATGCAGCACGATTCCTTTAAAAAAGTAAATGCAGGTGTGGACTCGTTTTAGCTGACAGGTGAGAAGACAGTGAGTGGATACTGTATCGTCTTCCTGCACTCACTGTTTATGAAGGCCAGTAATGTTGAGTTCAGACCCTCATTTGAAAGTTTGAACTTATATAAAATGTTTGAAGAAATAAATATATACATTAAAATGTTGAGCGTGTCATACACACAGATTTCACTTGCTAGTTTCAGTTGTCTCATTGTGTTTGTAGTGTAAAGTTTGACTAAAATTTTTGTCTCTTTCTGTGTACTACAGGGTCGATCTGACCACTCTGATCGAAAAGCTGCAGAGGAATGCTGACAAGGTGGAAAAGAACATCTTGGAAACAGAGCAGAATCTCAACAAGGTGATGCTTGTTACAACACAACCATTGCTACGACATCCTTGATATTAGTTATAGATATTCCTAAAAGTCATAATGCAACTACACTGTGATTAAAAATTTACTTTATATATTTGGTGCTGCCAAAGATCTAAACAATGTAATCGTACCTTCAAAATGGTCTTCAAAGTCAAACTATGTACCTTAAATAATTTCTGAAGTTATACTACATTCTCTAGGTCCTCTAACTAAAACTACAGAAGATGTACGAATTTGACATTTGTCTGAAAGCTATTAGTACCAGCTAATGAAAGGTACCAGGAATTAGAGCGTTATGCAAACATTTCCTCTAGGTTTCATTGCCAGCAGTGGTAGCATGATCCTTTGACTCTGGCAGGCGAGACAAAGCAAGACTTACATCTAACCATATGACTTCCTCGATGACTTTTTATTATCAGGATGTGCTCAAGATCAACGAGGGCAAACCACCGCTGTATCAGGACACCACCAACAAGGCCATCGAGAACTCGCTGTACTTGCTAAACGGTCTGGATGAAGACGCGGCCGAGGCCAAGCGCCTTCAGCACCCGCAGGCTGAGATGATCGAGCACGAGTGAGTAGATGCAGTGTAAACAATCAGACCATATTTTACACACCCAGTGCCACTGTGAACAATCATGAGTCCGTTTCTGAAAGGATTTACATTGTTTAGGATTTAAGTTCAATTCGATGTAAACAGTAAGCTTCTATGTAAAAAAAAAAAACAAATAATGAAGAAACAGGAGATTGAGAGCTTGTGCCCATTCCCATGCATTATTAACCTTTTGGAGGTAGAATAGAATATGGAACGATATGCAATGTACACTAATCACATTTATGTTTTTTTTTTTGTTAAGTATGATGCAGCTGCGTGAGCGTGTGAAGAAGCTTCGGAATGATCACAACCACATTTACCACCTGACACGATCCGAAGGGGTTCCCAGTGTCAACTGGGGCAAGATCATCGATGAGAAACTGGTGAGAAATCAAGACTATCTCCTTCTGTCTCTCTTTCGCTCTCTATTTCCGGCTCTTGTTTTGTAAATCAAGTCATTTACCCAGGAAAGTCAACTATTAATCTGGAAGAGTGTGTGTGGGTGTATGTGTGTGTGTTGTGTTTATGCAGGCAAATCTCAACAACAAAGGATTTGGACAAGACCTGCCCACCATTGAGAATGAAGTGGAAGAGCACAATATCTTTCACAGTGAAGTAGAGGCCTTGGCTCCTTACATCAGTCAGGGAGACAAGGTGATTTAGCCACATCGCTAATTTGCTGGCGTCTCGTGTTATATTATTATTATTATTATTATTGTTATTATTATTAATATTATTATTATGATGTGTTAGAGCTGTGTTCCAAAGCTGCTGCTTCTTTTTCCAAAGCTGAACTACTACACGGCTATATATGTGTCTGTTAATATTTAAATAGATACCTAGAATGCAGGTTTGAAACAACAGAGAACAGGCTATGACTCATCTGACTCTCCCATTTGTGTTGCAGGACTACGTTGATGGCCTGCAGCTAAAATACAACAAACTCCTGGTAAAACTCTGTTCCCTCTCATTAACTTTCTGGCATTGGATTTAATTAAAGTCTGTGTAGAGAAGTATTCTTTCCCAAACACATTGATAGCCCTCCTTTCAGCTGTTATGAAACCGAGAGCGCTGTGCTCTGTGGATTTGAATACGAAGTTAATCTGTGTTCATGGATGTGTTCAACATTTGCATTTCGTCTTTATCCATTCAAAGCTCCACTTCGCCTTCACATTCCACGTAGGCCAAACCTTTGAGCCTTTAAAACTAATTCAGAAATGATTTAAGATTATTCAAGGATTTAGATCAGGATAAGATTTAAGATCACTTGGGTGTATTGTGCTCAAACTCCCAGATGACTGAACATTTACTTATTTTATATATAATTCTCACCCAGGCAAGCTCCACGGCTCGTCAGAAGAACCTGCTCAGTCTGAGAGACTACATGCAGCGCTGCACCAACGAGCTCTACTGGCTGGACCAGCAGGCTGATGAACGCATCATGTACGACTGGAGTGATGCCAACCTCGACTACCCGGCTCGCAAGAGGCAGTACGAGGTAACAGCAATCACCAGATGTGTCTCACGGTGCTGTAATTAAATGAACACATCTCAGAACTCCTACTATATTCAACACCTGATCGATAGGACTGAACAGACGTCTTCACTCCCAGTGACCCAAGCATTTCTGTAACATTTCTAAACTTAGGGTTAAAATCCCCAATATTATCTTATCTACCTTTCATTACATGATTCATTATATGAAATATGATCTGAGCACTTTGTGTTTTTAGTAAAAATTAAATCAAACCTAATAGTTCAAAACCCTGAAACCATCAAGTATTTGCATACTTTCACTCTTCACTCCCTTTTTTCGTGAAATGTTGTATCTAAAAGTCCCTCTTGTATCTATGGTAAAAGTCCCTCTTTTCTGAGACAATAAAACTTAACCCATTACTAACAGTCACTTTTTCCACCTTATTCCACTTCTGTAGAACTTCATCAGCAAGTGTTTGGAATCCAAGGAGGCGACAATCACTAAACTGAGTGACGACGGGGAGAAACTCATCGCCCAGGGACACCCAGGAAAGAACGTCATTGAGGTACAGTCAGATTATATATATTAATAATTTATTATGTAAGTTAAATTTAAAATGATGTAAAGCAGGGCTAGGCAATATGACGACCTAATATCGATTATGTCATCATTTTCACCACAACGTACAATAAATGTTCTGAGATATTGTGAATATTGCAATATCTTTATAACTTTATTATAATCGGATGCAGCTGATGTTAAATGTACAGCATCTTTAAAATTGTTACCTTGTTAAGTAATTTATTTCTGTAGGCATTAAAAAAATGTATCATCAGTCTGTTTGTAATATCAGTTGATATGTCAATATTGTGGAAATGTCTTCAAGTATCGTGATATGATATTGTTGTGATGTCGCCTAATGTAAAGTGCACGTATTAAGAAATCCAGTCATTTATTGCTTTGTCATGTGTTTCGTCTCCAGGCGCATATGGATGCTGTCCATGCGGACTGGAAGGAATATCTCAACCTGCTCATCTGTGAAGAGAATCACCTCAAGCACATGGATGAGTACCACAAGGTAAGGAAAAGACAAATTAATAGCGCTTTAAGAGCTGTTTTAGATGTTTTGAAAACGCCACATGTCAGAGTTTTAACAGTTCGTTTGTGCCACGTGCAGTTTCAGAAGGAGGCCAGAGACACTCAGGACTTGCTGAAGCGCCTGGATACTGAAATCAACCAGAAGTACAACCCTGACTTTAAAGACCAGTACCAGTTGGACAGCTTGCTCATGGACCTGAATGTAAATATAGTCATTTTGACATTTGTTAATCATATGTGTTTTTTTTGTTTTTTTTTGTAGAGAGCATGTGTGCATAACCGTGCGTGTGTAAGTGTGTGAACATGTAAGTGAGTGTGAGGATGCATTTGTGATTGTGTGTTAAGAGCAAACAGGTGGAGAGTCTCAAGAAAGTTGTGTTTATTTGTTCAGGACCAAGCGAAGGCCATGGATCACTTTGACGATCGAGTGAAAGCTCTGCAGAACCGCAGCCTCCAGGTTCTGCCCTTGAAGTACCGCAGGACTTCACCACAAAAGCTTCTGCCCATCGAGGCACTGTGCGACTTTGAGACAGAGGAGGTATTAAACACGAGTCCTCTTCTATCCCTCTCTAATGCCTCTTATGAACTATTATTGGAAGATATTAATGGAAAATGAGTGACACAAACACTTTGAAAAATGAGTTACACTGCTCTGAGAGTAGAGCTGTTTAGTTTAATGTATTTAAATCCCTAAGATGACCATCATGTTAAGCAGCAAGACTCGTTCAAATTTCAGATTTTGCTAAGAATTTAGCAGCAGGATTTAGCAGAACATGTCATGACTCCTATTAAGACTCATCTGATTGTTGTTTATGGAACACACAGGGTCAGATTCAGCGAGGAGAACGCTACACACTGCTGAGGAACAACGGACACAAATGGGACGTGAAAGACTCGGCCGGCCGCACCCTGGCAGCCCCTGGCGTGTGTTTCATCATTCCTCCGACTGACTCGGACTCTGTCGCCATCGCCGATAAGTAAGTTTTCCTCTTTCTGAGTAGCTTTGTGGACTGACAGCTATAATATGTCGCAAGTCTTAAAGAGCCCGTGTCCTGGACAGCGTAATGTTTACCAAAGTGGTGCTGTAAAACAAATATTGAAGGAATGTTAGTCCAAAACTGAAAAGTACACAGTATTCACATGTTGGCTTTATTTTTGAACTGGATCCACAAGTATAATGTAATGAACAAGTAAAGTAAGTCTATGTGTCAGCAGAAAAACTTGTGGTCAGAAACAGGCAGGGGTGAAATGTCAGGCGAACAGAGCAATCCAGGGAAATCATAATCGAAAGCAAGAAGTCAAAAAGCAGGAGTAATGAACAGGGGATCCACCGCTCAGTGATACACACTTAAATGGCAATCCCTGACACTAGAGAAAGGTATTAATACATAGAAGCAAATGAGGGTAAACAGCCAACAGGTGAGTGAGAGCGAGGTAATGTCCGGACTGGATTGGATTGTGGATTCGGTGGATTCTGATATGATGCTATGTTACCGAAAATCTATTCTTTAAATACAATACATACTCATATTTTTCATTGTTAAGTGATGTAATCTCAAATAAAAATAGGAAGTCTAGGAAATTTAAATACAATTATATTTTGAATGTATATAATGAAGAGTAGTATAAAACAACAGAGAGAATCCATTCTTACAAGTTTAATCATGAAACTCGTTTATTATCTTGCGCATAACTTCTAGCTTGCCCGGTCAGTTCAGCAAATGAGCTAACTTCATGAGTTACATCACCATTTTATTTCTTCTCCATGCCTCAAGTTGTATGTTTGTTTGTTTTTTTTTAGCATTCTAGGATTTTCAGCATTATAGGATTTCTTTTTTTTTTTGTCATGATACAGTCTTGTGAGCCAGCAGAAAGCCATCAAACAAAAGGTGGCGAACAGCAAAATGTCGCTGCAGTCCCGACTGGGCGACCTGAAGAAGGACAGCACGAGTGGACAAGGTGTGTTCCTGGGGTTAATACACATGCAGCATTCATTCAGCTGTCACGGCATTAAAACAGGCTTCTGTTGTGGGTTTTCATCTGTAACTATCATACTGAATATACTGAACACGGTTACATAATCAGTCAAATCTGATCAGTCATCAGTGCATTTTTGAAAAGGCACTATTTAAAATGTTGTCGTTTCTGTTGTTGTTCTTTCGACTGCTCCTGTTAGGGGTCACCACAGCGCATCACCTTCCATTGTCCATTCCATTGTGAAGTGCTTTATGGCAAAATTAAAGCAATACCGTCACCAATACCGTTTAACCATTCTTTCACACGTTTCCGGTCCATTCACGCTGTCACATGATCAGCAAGCTCTGCCCATTCTGCGTAAAGAGTAAAAGGTCATTACAACCTCCTTTAAAAATCATTACAAGTGTTTGACCTGTTTGAAGACCGTCATTGGCTCTCGGAGCCAAGAGAGCAAAATTGGCTGTGCTCTCTGGGTGGAACTCTCCTATCAATCGCTATCCAATCATGGGTGTCTGTGAGCTTGTGTATGCGGAAGAGGGTAGATAGCGCTCTCCTCCGAGCGTGTTATGCTGCCCTTGTGACGAAAAGATGCGGTCGGCTGGCCTCACGTGTCTTAGAGGAAGCACATGTTCACCGTGCACCCTCCTCAGCTGGTAACTGTCGTATGATTGGTGAGAGCCGGGCGGTAGGTGGGACCAAATTAGAGGGAAAATGGAGGAAAATCCAAAAAATAAAACTCATTAAAATATTTGTCATGCAGAATCATAACACAGGAAAATTATAGAACGATGATACAGGACAGCGTCTTTTCAGGATTTGTTTTAAATAAGGATTTGTCCAGAATACATTCCTTTTACTTTTTTTTCTGTTGTAATAAAATATGTTCGTGAATATATTTATGAAGAGGGGTCTTCAGGGTTCAGCCATCAGTATTTTCCCTGGGTATTCTGCCCAGCCCCGACTGAACAAACAGAACCCTTTTATTTGATCCGTTTTTTTTTTTTTTAATCATGTTATTATTCATGACAGATTCATTCAAATGCTTGTCTTAAACTAAAACCTCTCTCAGTCTCCCGCTCACACACTTTTCGCTTCATTCTTTCAAGTTGTTCTAACGGCATGGAAGTTATTAAAGCTATTTTCTCGCACCTGAATCACAGATAAGCAGGAGCTGCAGTGTCGCCAGCTGATGGCCGGACTGGACAAAGTGGTGAACGACCTAGATAAGCAGGAGAAGGCCATTTATTCCCAAGTGCGCCCCCCTCTGGAGCAGAACCGCCCCGTACAGGACAGCGCTGACAGGCTGCAGAACATGAGAGTAAGAAATGTGCCATTTCTCTCTCTCTCTCTCTCTCTCTCTCTCTCTCTCTCTGTGATTATAATCCTCCTCACATTTTTAAAAAAAAATATCAGAAATGTAAAATTTCTTGCTCCAGCTCCATTCATATCTAACTTCTACAAACTGTAATGGTGTAAAAAAGCCCTTAATGACAATACGAATATGGATTATGGATTGTAATATTTATATAACAAATTGTGTTACAGATTACACAAGGTAGCTCAGAACTACTTCTAGGCTGGCTCACATACATACTGAGCTGCATATAACATATATCGACCAAAATGTAAAGCTTATTTGATGTGGCTATACCAAAAAACAAAAATATTTCAATTAGAAAAAAGGCCCATACGCCCTTAGACATTTACTCTTGTCAAGAAATTTTAATTTCCATGTACGAATAGGCACAAACTAATTTTATTTCACCTGAAAATATTTATTTCAAATAATAGTCTCATTATGAAATGAAAAGAGGCATTGTGAAATAAAATGTTTAAAAAAAATGTTATTATGACATTAAAATGAACTGAAATATGACAGTGTTATTGTGAATATAAGTATGCTGAAATAATATTTCGAGTTTCGAGTATATTTTATTTATTTATCGAATTATTTCACAATGTATTGACTCATATTTATTGCTGCATTTATTCATTGTATTACTTATAGGTATATTTATTGATAATAAATACATTTAATATTTATTAAATTTGAAATAAATTGGCATTCCATGCTTATATCATTGAGACACTGACCTGGTGAAGTGCATTGTGGGATTTCTTGAGATTCTCAGGAAATTCTCAGTAAATCTACAGCAGTGACGATTTTTTCGCACTTTGGTCCAGTCTGCTCTTTTAAATTAAATCAGTCTAAATTTTTTTAACCATGAATATTAACTCGTTTATTTTTAGGACATTGCCTCCATCGTCCGTAAGATCGAGCCAGAGAAGACCTCCAAGGTCCGTGAGGCTGAGACTTTCCTCAAATCCAACCCCAAGTGTGCCAGCGCTCCACAGCTCTCCGCCAAGGTCGACACGACTCTCAACAAGTACAACAAGGTCGAGCAGCTGCTGAACTGTGCGGATGACAAGTATGCGCCGTTTATTTCTTTTCTGCACGTACATGCGGGAAACATGAATCTCTGGCGAAACAAAGAATAAAATGTTCTTTCTCATTTATTTCTGTAGACTTCAGAACTCCAACAAGCTGGAGAGCTCGATACAGAACTGCAAAAGTCTGCTCACACCCTACGAAAACAGGCTGGCCAGAGAAGAAATCGCTCCCTCTGACCCGACCTCTCTGGATAAGGCTCTGCGTGAGCTCGCTGTAAGACGCTGCTTACACACATCACCACTTCTGCTGACGCTTATATAAAGCTCAGCTTAATGAAAATACAAACAGAAATATTTATAAGCCACTTTTACATGCATGTAGCACAATACTGTATAATGTCCTGAATCCGACACAGGACATGGGCTCGGAGCTGAGGGCGAAGAAATCCATAATCCCTGAAATGGAGAGTAATCTGAGGAGCTCTAAACTCAGCTGTGATAACATGGTGAACAGAGTGCAGGAGCACTGCCCTGACATCGACCGGCAGGACGCTGATGTTCAAAAGCTTACCAAACGCTATGACAATCTTCTCAGGCAGATCGACACCAGGTATACATTTATCCGTTACTAAAATGATCAGTATGTAACTTAAAAAGGCTTTAATCAGTGATGTTTTACGATAACACACATTCGTGTGAGTTCACACTCGCCATTTATTTGCCTAAGCACTGGAGCTCCTTTTGTGCTGATATGAAAAAAGCAGCTTATGTGACTTCAGCCATAAAATTTATATTCATGGTTTATACTCGACGCACGAAACAGCGGCAGCGCAAGCGGCATTGTTCACACACTAGCCTGTGCATCTTATGCACATCTGGAGGATTAAAAGTGACCACTAGATGGCACATCGGAGCCAATACACCCAAGTTCCAAGCTGAACTGTGAAATGTTTAGTGATTTCATGTACAGCAACATTAACCGCTTTCAAGATCTGTCTTTCTCTTTTAACCCTTCTGCCATCGTCGTGATTGTTGTCATGAGCTGTGTCTCAAAGCAAAAACTCTGACGTTACATTCAAATGTATTCACTAATCTGGACATCCAGAAGACTGGTGCACAAAACAGAGGTTTTGGTAGGTTTGAAGGCGACATGAGAGGTTGTGTGTAGAATAGTACATAAGCACTAATTTGTTTACTTAGTAGTAGACACAGTGTCACTCTGAATGAGCGCAGGATACACACAGCAGCCATCTTGCGTACATGTACACATAGTTAAAAACAAATGTGATCTCAGCTCTATCTAGTATCGGGATAAATTGGAGGAAGAGATTCAAGAAATTTTGGGCTGCTTGTGCAACCCTTAAACTGGGACGTCACTTCATGTACCGATGAATGTCCCAAAAAATAATTTTTAGTTATTTCTATTATTTTTAGAAGACTTTGGTAATTATATATATTTTCAATCCAGCACTTAAATCATAAATCTCTTCATGTTCGCTCACTAACAAGGATCATTTTTCACACGGTTTTTCTGTTTTTCTCAACAAGGTTCATTTCTGAAAGGTTTTTACTTTACAAACTCTGTGTGACTGCTTCTTAAAAGCCCCTGCCTTGTTGTTCCACTTCCTGTAGGATTACATGTAAGATGTGTGCTGGTGGTTGAGAAATGATTCTTTCTATTTTTGATTATTGATCGATTATTATTTATTATATATGATTATTTATGAGGATGCAGAAGAGAGGGATAGGTGGAGAGTGATGATTCGCTGTGGCGACCCCTCAAGGGAAAAGCCGAAAGAAGACGAAGATATATGATTATTTAGATTTAATCATAACTGCGTATTTATGTATTACAATCATCATCATCATCATCATCATCAGTTATTGATTTGACTGCCTGAAGCCATGGAACCAACAGCATAAGTGTTTTCCTTGTACGGAAATATTACACATGTATCTTTAACTCACTGTTGACTCTTTGCCCTGTATAAGAGGAGCATGTTTAAGGGAACGGTGTCCATGAGGCACTTGTACCCTAGGCCGTTTTGTTTGAGCTGTATTGTTTGAAGCCTGCTAACAGCTAAAAACCTTAAAATCATAAACGTTCTCGTTTCAGAAGGTACACATAGGCACACTTATCGTGCCAGCTTGATTTACTGTACTAATTTTGAAATGCTTTTGTCTTCCAGATCACAGAGTCTGCAGAAAGCTAAAATGTCCTACAGCAATTATCGTAACGATTATGACAACCTGAACAGCTGGCTCTCCCGTGTGCCGAGCTATGAGCCACTTGAGACCGACACAGTCCAACAGGTGGATGGAAAACTGAAAAACCAAAGAGTAAGTCCACTCTAATAACAACACCACCACTTGTGTATATTCTCTACTAATGTACCAATGTTTTGGGTGAGCAAATTTGACAAAACCAGTTTCTTTTTCTTTTCCTTGCTAGAACCTGCTCTCTGACATCACAAGGAAGGAATCGGACTTAAACAACGTCTCAAAGAACGCACAGCAGTACCAGCAAGCGGTCAAGGTGCGAAGCGATCCCGCAGTATCACGCAGAATTATCTTTCATAGTTTAACAAGCTAGTGCAGGGAAACCTCAATGTGTTCCTCTTTGTGGCTCTGTTCAGGATTATGAAAATGAAGCTGAGAGGTTCAGGTCCATTCTCGACCTTGAAGACGGCCTGGTCTCGCAAACATACAAGAGGAGCCGGCTGGAATCTCCTGCACTGAGAGTCAGGGGAGAGGTAAAATCATAATACGCTAGCACATAGTTCATTTTTATTCTCAGGATAATATACAGGATGAGACCAAGAACAATAAACATACAGTGCTAGTAAAACGTTTTTTGAGTCTTATATTAGCATTTTGGGTTAAATTTAATAAAAAAAAACGGGCTCTAAAGTTAGAAAATATACCGTCTAACACATGACGCATATTTGTCTCATAATTAACACTGTTTCTGAGAGTTTACGTTTAACTGGAATTTAGTGGAAACCATGATTAATAATATTCCTTTTTAATTGCCATTTTGAACCTTTATTTTGTCTTATTTTTCGAAACCAATGTATTAAACAGGAAGCAGCCATCGAGGCCAAATTCACAGAGGTCAGTGCTGTGAACAAACAACGATTACAGAACCTTGAGTTTGCACAAAGTCTTCTTAATCAGGTACGGTATAATGTCCACCAAAACACCTCAGTAGAGCGTACAGATTTTTTATATATCTTTGGTTTGTTAACTGATTATTTGTGACTATTGTTTAACAGCAACCAGAGGTGAAAATCATCCAGCAGAACGTTCAGTCTGTGAAGTCTTCTGCTTCCGGAGATGAAGCCTGGAGAGTTAAGAATCAGCTGGAGGAAGAGATTCTGAGAAGGCAGCAGCTTGAAAAGGAAATCAAAACAATTCAGACTGACATCTATGTGCTGGAAGGACAAAAACCACAGGACACGATTGTCAAGAAAGAGCTGATCAAGAAGGTCCCTGATCCTCAGCTGGATGAAGAAATCAGCAAAGTCCAGCAGAAGCTCTTGGATGAACGCAGGACCACTCGCATCCTCGAAGGCGAACTGGACACTCTCCGCGTCAAGCTACGTGGCATTGAGACAGAAATGAAGGAAGGCGCTCAGCAGTACACGGTCAAAGAGGTGCTACGCATTGAAAGGGACCGCGGACAGGAGGAGGAAGTACGAAGGCTAAGAGAAGAGCTGGAGGAGCTCAAGAGACAAAAGCTTGTCAAGGACAACGATGTCGTTCAGATCCAGAAGCAGATAACCATCCTTGCTGCTGAGAAAAACAAGGAGCAGGAAGTCATCAAGGAGGAAGAAGTCATAAAGGTGCAAAACGATCCTCAGCTCGAGAGCGAATACAGAATGTCCATCGAGAGAAAGCAGAAAGAAACTGACAACCGAAAACAGCTAGAAGATGAGCTCCGATTCCTGCAAGAAAAACTCAAGCGTCTGGAGAAGGAAAAGGCCATGGCTGAGGAGAAGATCTCCATCAGAGAGGTTCTCAAGGTTGAAAAAGATATTGCTTTGGAGAGGGAGGTTGAGAACCTGAGACGGGAGCTTGAGGAAGAAAAATCAAAGCGAATGTCTGCTCAGAGAGAGAGAACCGACATTCAGCGAAAGATCACAAGCCTTGAGGAGGAAAAGTCCAAGGTCATCATTCAGGAAAAAATGCGTGAGATCGTCAGGCCCGATCCCAAGGCAGAGGCAGAGGTCGCCAATCTCAGACTTGAACTTGTAGAAGCGCAGAGAAGAGCCAGGGACACTGAGCTCCACCTGAAGTCCACTCAGGATGAGCTGTTGGTGCTACGAAACAGAGGCCCACAAGTTGAAATCAAAGAAATCATCAAGGAGGTTATCAAGTACAAGATCGATCCAGAAACTGAAAGAGAGCTGGAGAAACTCCGAAATGAAATCGTGGACAAGACGCACTTGACAGAGAAACTGGAAATAGAGATAGTCCAACTGAGGGATGACATTCAGAGGTGGAAAGACACAAAACCCCAGGTGCAGACCAAAGAGGTGGTTAACGAGGTCCTTCAGTACAGAGAGGACCCTAAAACCAAAGAAGAAATTGAGACCCTCAAGAAGAGGCTGGCTGAGGAACAGAGGAAGCGCTTGGATCTAGAGAGAGAGAGAGCTGCCACTGAAGAGAAAATCAGGCTCAAGAAGATTGACTTATCACAGGTCAGAGAGAAGGTTGTGCAGCAAGAAGTGGTGAAGATGGAAGAAGACCCATTGCTGAAGTCCGAATGCCTGACCTTCACTCAGAACATCAGTAATGAGTTGAAACAGAGGGATATCCTGAAAGAGGAGCTGGCCAGGCTTCAGCGTCAAAAGGCTGATCTGGATCTCCAGCTGGAGGAGCTTGAACGTGAGCGCAGATCCCGACGGGAAGCCGAGCTTGAAATTCAGAGGTTGAGAGTCCGGCTAAACGAGCTCGAGATCAGGGACAAAGAAAACAGAGAGAAGGTTACAGTCAAACAGAAGGTCGTCCTGCAGCAAGACCCACAGCAGGAGAAAGAGCATTCTATCTTACGCCTTCAGGTCGAGGAAGAGAGACACAAGCATCTGCTTCTGGAGAAAGAATACAATGCTCTGTTGCACCAACAGCAAACGCTGGAGAGAATGGAGGTCCGGGAGAAAGTCGTTTGCACAGAGAAGGTCCAAGTCGAGAAAGATCCAGAAGCCGAGCTTGAGATTGAGAGGCTGAAGAGGAGCCTTGAAGAAGAGACGAAACGCAGACAAGAGCTGGACATTGAGCTCAGCACCATCACCAGCAGGCTGACTGAAATGGAGTTCATGAACACAAAGTCATCCAAAGAGCTCGACTACATCCGCGACGAGAGCAGCAGGCTTCTCCAGGAGAACCAGCGCCTGCAGAACGAGATCAGAAAACTCCAGGCCGAAATCCAGATCACCACAAAGGAAACCAGGCAAATCACAGAGTCCACCCCAGTGGACAACAGCAGGAACATGGAAATACGGCTAGCAGCGTTGCAGAAAGAACTTCTAGACCTGAGACGCATCACGACCGAGAAAGATGAAGAAATCGAAAGGCTACAGAAGAGTCTGTCTGCCGTGAGGGTGAAGAGAGAGCAGAGGGAAAGCCACCTTCGCCGCTCTATCGTCGTCATCGACCCAGACTCGGGCAAAGAGATGAGGCCAGAGGAGGCGTACAAGCTGGGGCTGATCGACTGGAAGATGTTCGTCAACCTCCAGAGTCAGGAGTGCGACTGGGAGGAGATCACCGTCAAGGGTCCAAGTGGAGAGTCGTCGGTTCTTCACGACAGAAAATCGGGCAAAAAGTTCTCCATCGAGGACGCCCTGCGGTCCGGGAACATCACGAAACGCCAGCTACAGCAGTACCAGAACAAAGAGATCAGCATCCAGGAGTTTGGAATCCTGGTTTCTGGAAAGAGTCACTAATGCCATAAGAAATCTGTCTGGTTTATGTTTCATCGCTTTCATTACTTGATGAAGAGCTATCGGTTTTTATGATTAAGCACAAGTTCAGTTTCTCCTTAGGCTTTCAGAGTTGGGCTTTCTTAATGCACTGTATATTTATTTGCATATATCTGGGCTAATAGGGAGAGTATTACCTAAACCTTCTTCTGGTTGTTGGGGAGATATAGTCTGATATTGCAGGGTGAAAGTTATCTGACTACAGGCTGCTCAGTTTCACACATACCAGAAATATCTGCGCTGTTATTGAAGATGAATTATCATGCTAATATCTGTTTCCACAACCAGAGCGTCTAATGTTTCTAAATAAAAAATATATCTGGGAAACTAGACTGCCGTATCTGTCCTTCTTTCTCTTGGTTTCATATGAATTCGGTTATTTTGACGTCCCGAGACTGGAGGGTCGGCCGTGTTAGTTCTGTCCCTAGTGTCCACAGTGGCATACTCCATTTATTCAGCATATATATATATATACACTGCCCTCCAAAAGTTTGGAAACGCCTGAACAAAATCGGGTTTTTGGGCAATATCAGCATAAATCCTCTTTAGTTA
>CM074986.1:2628406-2638933 GCA_037576825.1 Pangasius krempfi
GTCATGCTGGAACAGGTTTGGGCCTCTTAGTTCCAGTGAAGGGAAACTGTAAAGCTACAGCACACAGAGACGTTCTACACAATTGTGTGCTTCCAACTTTGTGGCCACAGTTTGAGGAAGAACCACATATGGGTGTGATGGTCGGGGTGCACATACTTTTGGCCATATGGCGTAGATCAGGAGCCTTTCAGTTCTGTCTAAAACTCTGCTAGCATAATTTCATCACACACTGAATGCCAAGTGAGACTGTGCAAATCAGATCAGTTTGTAATCAGATCCCAGCTATTAAAATGTGCGTGATTTGCTCCGGCGCTGCTGTCAGAAAGAAATGCAGATTTTAAAACGCTGGAACCAGGCCAAGGCGATGTGATAAAAATATTATCATGTTTCTCCAAGACATTTCGACGATACACAATATGCGTCATGATGTATAGGCTAGCTCACAAACCGCCAGCAAAACAGGAGTGGTGGTGGTTTTTTCTTTAAAAAAAAACATGTCTTTGTTATTTTATATAAAAAATAGTTTATTAATTAAATAAAAAATATTTAACACTGAAAAGGAGAACAATCTATAGAAACTTTACATGTTTAGTTTGTAATTATTTAAAAAAGTTAAATTTAATTAAGAGAGCATGATAACTTAGGAAAGTGTGTTGTGATGTATACGAGGGTGAGGCAAAGAAACTTTATTTTAAAAATTATTTTGCACTGTTTATTGCAAAAGTGACATTGTCTCCATTTCTTTGTGTTTAACGAGCCTCTAGATTCCGCTAGAAAAAATTTTATTCTTAATCTATGTTGCACTTTTCAGATTTTCATTTGACTCGCACTCGTAATTGAGTAATACTCGTAATTAATATAATTTAATACAAACCGTAATGGAAGGGTTTTCCCAGGCTGCCTCACAACTATACGAGTTGGTTTGTGTCAATTGTTTTTTTATTTCTGACCAGAAGCACAGCAAGCGATTGAGGTCACTCAGTGAAAAGGAATTTTTTTTTCCCCCCAAAACAAAATGAAACAGAGCCGCAGCAGGAAGAAAAATCCGTTTTGCACGGGTGAGTAGGCCAGATTTCCTGCGATGCTAATCAGCGAGTACAGGAAGCACTCATCACTGCTCACTGTGTAAGCTTGGAGGCAATTACTTTGTTCACTCGGCTTCCCATTTATCTAAAAAATGCGGCGTGTATCACGGCACGGTGTCTGATTCGAGCGATCCGATTCCTCTCACCACACACACGCGGCTGTACACAGTCACACACGAGCAGAGTGTCGGCTCTTCACAGAATAGTTTCCAATCTAACTCTCTTCCATTATAGCCGGTAAAGGATGACCCACATTTCCATCACTTTCTGCTCAGCCAGTCTGAGAAGGTAAGAGGATGTGCAGAATGCTTTCAGTCAGCATTTCTTCCTGTCCTCTGTCTCCTGCACTTGACTTGATGTTTCGTTTTCACTCCTACGACGACTCCTCTGTCTCTCTTCACTGCTACTGTCTTAGTGTTTATTAAAAGGAAAAAAAAAAAAAGCTAGCTCAAGATCTCTATTTCTTTACGGAGGAATTTTTCCAGATTAAATAGAAATACTGAAAGAAAATGTGCTGATGTTAATTTGGCACCAACCTTCTAGACCAATCAAATTCAGGATTTATTAGACTCTTTTGATTGGACCTGTTTGATCTGGTTGTTCGTAACTAAGGCTGCTTTCACACCTGGCGTTATGAGCGCGTGTCCAGCGACCACTTGTGATCGGATTTCATACCTCGTTTCCTCTGGAGTAAAAGGACACTGTTACGTCAGTCCCATGATTTCTGTTTCAGATGTTTTAACGTCGTGGTCTGCTAGCGAAACTTAGAAATGAACGCGATGCGTGACGACAGATGAAGCCATGAAAGGCAGCTGCTTTTGTGTAAGCAGCAGAGCTCTAGAGTTCAGCGTGATCTCGAAACAGTCTGGCGATGATTGCGTGTCTTCCAGCGAGGGCAGTGACGCAGTCGATTAGTTGGTCCTCCGTTGCTGTCTGAGACGCTGTAAATGTGATGTGATGTCATACGCGTCCCATATGACGTCCGAATATGGTCTGAGCGATCGGATCACAACACGTCTTTGAGACGCATTTGACGCCGTTCGCACCTGTACTTAGCGCTCTGTACGTGATCCGATCACGTTAAGACCAGCTGTGAGCAGGACCCAAGGCTGCTTTCACCTTTTTCTACGTTTATTTCTTACTCGTCAGTCAACATTTTACATGTGTTCCAATGTGGGGATGACCAGCTTTTTATAAATCACCTCTGCTGCAGATTCGTTAGAGCTAAGCTTTTCGTTTGTTTTTTTCCGTTAGAGCTAAGCTTTTCGTTTGTTTTTTTCCGTTAGAGCTAAGCTTTTCGGGGGGTTTTTATTCCGTTAGAGCTAAGCTTTTAGTTTGTTTGTTTTCGTTAGAGCTAAGCTTTTCGTTTGTGTTTTTTTCCGTTAGAGCTAAGCTTTTCGGGGGGTTTTTATTCCGTTAGAGCTAAGCTTTTAGTTTGTTTGTTTTCGTTAGAGCTAAGCTTTTCGTTTGTGTTTTTTTTCGTTAGAGCTAAGCTTTTCGGGGTTTTTTTATTTCGTTAGAGCTAAGCTTTTCGTTTGTTTGTTTTTGTTAGAGCTAAGCTTTTCAGCTTTTCGGGTTTTTTTTGTTAGAGCTAAGCTTTTCAGCTTTTCATTTTTTTCCCCTTAGAGCTAAGCTTTTATGGTTGAGAAAAAAGTTGACTGAATCATGTCAAGCACCTTTTTTCTCTCCAGACCAATCCGGTCGCAAGTTAGGGGGTCAAAACTTAAAACATTGACAACTTTGTTTCTGGTGGGAGGAAAATATGACAATTTATGACTCGTTGAATTGAAAATATTTTAATGCCAGTATTCTAACGTTGAAGCGTAAGTAAAAGTACAAATGTGTCACACGAGCAGCCCGAATTCTTATGATTTTCAGCCTTGTTTTTCAAAGCTACAGCGATGACTAACAACCTCATCTTCATTTTCATCTTTATTACTGATAATAATAATAATAATAATAATAATAATAATAATAAAAATCTAATCTAGACAGCAAGCTAGGCTAGTTAGTGGTCCGAGACCGGTACTAATGGCTTAAAGCCTTGTGTGAAGGCAGAATAACTTTGAAAGTAAACGCACACTTTCAGTTTATAGGAAATTCTAAACACTCTGAATGAGACATGAAGGTCTAAGATGATCTGCACACCACACTGAAAGTTTGTGCACTCATCACGCCATTAGAGTCGAATCATGTGACCTGACGTGTGTGTGAACGCGGCAGCTTAAATCTCTGGTTCTGCCAATTTGAATGAATTTAGCAATACGTTTTATTATTTATTTGTTACATCACACAGTGTGTTGATTTTAGTCTGGAAAATTCCTCCTCACTCCTTGAAAACGATGAATGTTTGTTCATGGGATAATGCACAGTAATGTCATAGATGTCTTGCACAGAATCACATCTCTTTACAGCTGAATAATTAATTCTAAAAGATGAAAAAAGACGGGGTTCTTTTGGCCGACGGCGAATCCTGGCCGAGTTTCCTCAATGTGCATGAGCTCTCTTCTTTCCAGCGTAGTTCAGCCCCTTTTTCCTCTGCACACTGCTTCCTTGCTGCTCCTCACTGCTTCCTGTCTGTTCAGTCAGGACTGATTTGATCTGAATGATTCGGTAAAAACAGAAGGAAACGTTTAATATAAATAAATAAATAAATAAAAAAGGCCTGTCGGTTGCCTCAAGCTTTTGTTTGGGTTGAACTGAAACCGTGTGCATGGCAGTGAAAGATAACTTTGCGGTGTGTATCGCTGGCTTTGTGGCTCTTTGTATCAGATGGGACTGTCTGTGTGTGTGTGTGTGTGTGTGTGTGTGTGTGTGCGTGTGCGCAGCGCTGACATGGCTGGATTAGCTTCAGCGATAAGCTTCAGAGGCAACCTACTGACCAGCACAGAGCACCGTTAAAGTCATCTGTAGCGTGCACGGCAGATGGCTTTAACCCCGCCGTAGTTCTCCATTCGCTCCGTGCGCAGTGTAGCGGGGTGTGCAGTGTATCCGCCGTCCGAACAACACGTCTGACTGGCTCCTGTCTACGATAGCTTTCTGTCTTTCAATACTTCTAATTGATTTCTTCCACGTTGTGCACGTCAGATCATTCATTCTCAGATCACTAAACACCGCACCTCATTGATCAACCTGGACACACACTTCATACACACAAGTGAATGAAACTTGGCTGGGAAGAGCGTTCCTACGTATCCCACGTTTCGCTCCCGAGTTTGTCTAAATTTCCGTATGACGAGACTCACTGATGTGAATCTCGATTCGAAACCTCGATTCATATAATTGGCTTATTTTTTTTTAAATTTATTTATTTTTTTAAAAACCTTATTTTCTGAACATGCAGCTTCATTTCAATAAATTAGTAAGTAATGGAGCAGGCGTTATGCTGCACTGGCCTCACAAGAAGTAATTTGTAGGTTGGAATGATGTTTTCGAGCTCTGTGCGTTCCACATACGTCGTGGTGAGGGGATAAACCGTGGACGCCTTGATGTTCATCTTTTTGTTAGCAACAAGCTAGCCAGCTAACTGTGATGAGTGATGTCTATTTTCCTCCACAAACAGCAAACTGTATAGGTAGTTAGTGTTGTGTGTATACAGCACAGCACATTTAAAGGTAAGAGGTGTTGTTTTGTTTACTTCGGATGCTGTGAGCGGCCATGTTGATTTGACGTCACTCCGTAAACTGAGGAGGAACTCGTTCCCAAGCAAGTAGGGATTTCAGGTTGAGGCGGAGTTTTATTTTGCTTTTCCTGGTTGGAGGTGGGAAATTACAAGCTGCGACCTCGAGTCGAACGCAGCGTGTATATACACTAGTGTTTGCTTTAGATCAATCAGCACGTGTTAAAGCTGTAACACTGACTATAATACAATGAAAATATGAAAGTAATGAAAATATGTACATCACTCAGTAACATTGCAGTTAACTGGTTTCTAATTTAAGGCGAACACAGGGGCGTCCCTGTTTTTTCCCCATGTTGTAGCTTGAAAACGACGCAGTTCCGAGTTGAGACTTCCCACTTCCGAGTTAAGTCGAGCGCAGTATTAGTGCACACCACGCTTAGAAGGCTCTCCTTCGCCGTTTAGTCACCGTTTTGTCCTTTTCAGCTCGTCGAAGGTTTGTGTGCGTCACTAAATGTAGCGGCGTCACTAACATTTAACGGCATACACACGACGGCGTAAACTCTGCTGCAAGGCTGATGGATAAAGCCGAATGATCTGACTACACACAAAAAAAACCAACACAGTGAGGATGAATAAATACAAAACTAAGTCAAAGTGATTATTAAATGAAAACCAGCGCTGCTGTGAGCTCACCAGAGCAGACGTGGTGTTGGTACGGCGGCTGTGAGTAGTGAATAAAGCTGTTTCCTGCGGGAATGTTCCGGTTTATATGTGACGGGGGTTTTTATTTCACAGCCAGCCTCTTCGATGGAGCCTATAAGCAAACGGTTGAAGATCATTGAAGAGGTGAGGTGCTTTTTACCCTCCTCTGTCACAACAGTTACAGTAATTAGTTAAATAGCTTGTTCTATAAGTGCTATTGTTACTGTTTTTTTTTCTTTATTCAGGACACCGGCTCTACATCCATTCAGGCCGCAGACAGCACGGCTCTCAACGGCAGCATCACGCCCACAGACAAAAGGTACGCACCGAGTCAACGTTTACGAAACGTGTGAGAGGGCAATAAATCTGCTTGCATATGAAGTTAATTAAACAGCATCCAAACCTGGAAAAATTATTATTATTATTATTTTTTTTTTTAATACATATATATAAAGATTAAGCTTTTTTTTTCCTCTCCCCCTCTCTCTCTAACAGGATAGGCTTCCTCGGACTCGGATTGATGGGCAGTGGAATTGTCTCGAACCTGCTGAAGATGGGCCACGTTGTGACTGTGTGGAATCGCACGGCAGAAAAAGTAACGCGTCACGATTTTCATATCACAAAATGGAACAAAACAATGAACAACAAAGTGTTGCGATGAAGCAGAGTCACTGTTACCGCACCACATTTGATTACTTTTCTAATAACGTCCTGAAGCGCACGTCTGATTTATTTATTTATTTATTTTTTTTTTTAAATTTAATTGGTTAAAAAACTACTTGTCATCCTTTTCATCTGTTAATAGTGGAATGTTATTGAACGTCCACAAAACAAGTTAGTTCCTGTTCTCCTGTCTCTTGAAGTTAATGCAGCTTGTGATGTTACCAAAAAAAAAAAACACATAGCAGAGACGTCACTAACACTGGAGACTCCTTCCAGAGATGTTACATAAAAACCTCCTCACGGAAAACTTTGTAGGTTTGTAGTAACATTTGTGGTGCTGCCCAGAGCAGTCTTGCAAGTTTTGCATGTCTTTGTCGAGGTTTCCTGCTGAGAATTTCGTTTGAATCCAAATTATTTCCGAAGTTTAAATTTTTAGACACTCGTTCTCGAGATCGGAGACTGTTGCACAGATTTTCAGATTTGAATCTGCTAAAATGTTTCCGAGAACCTCTTGTTCTGTGTTTCTACTAGAAACGAGTCCATATGTTTGTTTTTTTTTGGTTGTTTTTTTTTAAAACATCAGTTATTCCAGAGCGGTTTAATAATTTGAATAGTAAATGATTTCTAAATATAAATTAATGCTAATCACGAGAGGTTTGCATGTGGCATGGCTGCAGGAAAAATAAATCGTTCGCTCCAGCCGTGTGGCAGCCTGCAGCTTCTGAGCGCTTCAGTCTTTTGCTTTCCGTCTGTCACGGCGTCACAGTAAACGTGTAAACGGTGTCTCGTACAGAGGTCGCGCTGTGACGGATGAGTGATGAAAGTGCTTTGCGACTGGTGACCCAGGAGTTTGAACACTGGAGCGTGACGACCGGTCGCTCTTTTTAAATACCCATACTTTAGGGGGAACTGAAAAACCAAAAAAAATGTTCCAGGAACTTGAATAGTTCTTGCTTCCTGCAGCAGAAATGCACTGAAGTCTCATTAGAGATTTTTCTTCATCATCACGATGTTGTTCTTCTTTTCTGCAGTGCGACTTGTTCATCCAGGAAGGTGCCAGGTTAGGACGAACGCCAGCCGAGGTCGTGTCCATGTGCGACATCACTTTCTCCTGCGTATCAGACCCCAAAGCTGCCAGAGATGTAGGTGGACACGTGACGTGGAGCTCTGTAACGCCACCTCTGCTTCTGTGCTCGTGTTCTTGGATTGAGGAGTAGATAAAATGTGAAAACCAGACTGCTACATTCTTCACTGTTTATTTTACTTACATTTCAGGACAGTTCTCCAGCTGAACTGATTAGCATCTTTAATCGCTCGTGGCTTTAGCTTTATGATGGCTAAAGTAATCAATACAGGCTTTCAGATTTGATTAACTAAAGTTGCTTTATTAGTCTGAAGAAGTACAAGAATCTCTCACATCCCTCGTCACACAGCTAGCAAACTAACACTGGGGGGGAAAACCACACCTTTCTTCATGAGCATCTTCATGATCCGGTCTCTTAACGCTCGCGCAGTATCTACTTACAAGAAGGTTAATTTACTGTTTAATTTATTATTATTGTTTATTATGTAATTGTTTTTGTTGATATTAATATTTAAAATTGTAATTGAAGAGCTAAAATGTTATCATTTATTGCATTATTCATACTAATTATTAAAATGGTTATTATTAATAATCGAAATATTATTTATTATTTATTATTATCATTATTAAGTATTAGCCGAAGCCGATAATCCTCTCATGTATTTGTTTTTCATTTAAAAATTACCAAAATAAAAAAAAAGATGTTTTAAAAAATAAAGCACCTAAATGCAGATTTTGCACAAAAATTACTTGCACTGCAAATATAATAAAGTATAAATATAATAAAAATCAAACAAAATTGTAAAAAAATACAATCAAGTCTCTTCAAATGTGAACATTTTCCCCATCCAAACATTTTTTTTCCCCAGATTTTCCATTTGTTAGAGGATCAGATCAGTTTGTTAATGATATTTTTATTCATATAAATTATTTTTATTATTATTGTTATTAATCTGGTAGATTTTTGTGTTTTGTGCCTCGTGCCTATTTGCTGTGATCTTTCTAACGCTGTTTTGTTTTTGTTTTTTCTTTGTTTTATTTTATTTTATTTATTTATTTATTTATTTATTTCAGCTGGTTTTGGGTCCCAGCGGTGTGTTACAGGGAATCAGACCCGGAAAGTGTTATGTGGAGATGTCCACTGTTGATCCCGAGACCATTACAGAGCTCTCGCAGGTACGTTTCTGTGAAATGAAGCTCTTTGAGTTTATACTTTATACACACACACACACACACACACAGAGAGAGGAAAGAAAGAACTGAGGAAACACCCTGAAGAGTGTGATGTTAAGAGGAAATGGAGGAACTGTGCAGTGAGAGGTTACTCTCGGGCACACCACAGTTTGGGCGTTGAGACTTCGAGTGACCAACATATACAGGCGTGTGTGTGTGTGTGTGTGTGTGTGTGTGTGTGTGTGTGTGTGTGTGTGTGTGTGAGTCAACTTGTTTACTTGCATTTATTCTCCACTGTGTACAGAGACGTGCTGATATTTTCCCATCGTTCAGCATTTCATGTAGATCATGTTTTTTAAGAGTTAAAACAAATAAATTTATAATTGCGTGTGTGACGTACAAATCCCCCAAAAAAAGGACATCGTGCTGATGTCATCCTGTTTAGCATCGAACGACGTCAGCACGGTGTCTGTTTTTTTTATTATTATTTATTTATTTATTTATTTTTTATATTCGTAATTAGTAGCTGTTCTTAATATTCCACTTTTAATAGACAGCTTTAGAAAAGTTGCAGGGTCCAGGGTTCGATCCTGAGCTGGGGTTCTTGTCTGCGTGGAGTTTTGCATGTTCTCCCTGTGCTCATGTGAGTTCTCTGGTTTCCTCCCACTGAAGAAATTTAAATCGTCCCTTAGGTATGAGTGTGTGTGTGTGTGTGTGTGTGTGTGTGTGTACCTGGTGTTGTGTATTGGACTGGCGTCCCCTTCAGTGTGTATTCCCGGCTCATTGTCCAGGGCGGTTACTGAAAATGACTGAATGAAAAATGGTTGTCGTTACAGCAAATATAAATCAAACTTTATACACTTTATACACAGCGATGGCTGAAAGAAGCAAATGGTCATAAAACAACACTGCTGGCGTCTTCCCAGTTAAACAAGCTGCATGTGACGTCCCTGGGATTGTGTGTGTGTGTGTGTGTGTGTGTGTGTGTGTGTGTGTGTGTGATCCAGGCGTTGTGTTATACGACACTTGTGAAGTAGAACTAGAAATGAAAGAATAACATTGATATATTATTAATAACACTAATTTAGTATAATATAAGACTGATATTAAAGTAATGATGAAGATTTCTTCAGGATCATTACTGGGTGAAGAGCACTTACGAAAGTGTGTTTAAAAATTGGATATAATAATGTAGAATAATTGTATAATAATGTTTTTTTTTTTTAATGGAGTGTCCACTGCAGTTCAATGGAACATGTTTTATT
This sequence comes from Pangasius krempfi, assembly GCA_037576825.1. Classification (NCBI taxonomy): domain Eukaryota; kingdom Metazoa; phylum Chordata; class Actinopteri; order Siluriformes; family Pangasiidae; genus Pangasius; species Pangasius krempfi. The sequence goes on from CM074986.1 coordinate 2,638,001, forward strand.
CTCATCCCGCTCTTTAAACTGATGGTTAAAGCTGTTTAGAGCCTCGTGTATCCTCCCTGTGCATGTGCAGCGTGGTCTCGGGGCTTTAGTTGCTCTGCTTGAGATTTTCGGGTGTTTTTAAAGGTGATCACGTCCAGAGGAGGCCGGTTCCTGGAAGCTCCGGTTTCAGGCAGTCAGCAGCTTTCCAATGACGGCATGTTGGTCATCGTCGCGGCGGGAGATCGGACTGTTTACGAAGACTGCAGCAGCTGCTTCCAGGCTATGGGCAAAACCTCCTTCTTTTTAGGTACTTACACACACACGGTTCTCAAAGCGGGGCCTCATGTCGTGGTGGACATCACGGTCATGTGAAACAACAGGGCTCAATCTGAAGCGCAGTAAATAAAATAAACTGTGCATGTTAATCTTCATCTAACTGCACTCTTAATCCGATCAGGAAGTGATGTTCGTGATGCACGCTGTTTAAATTCTGCAGCGGGATGCGTTGATGGAGTGTGAATATCCGTGAATCTTTTCCTCTGGAAGAAGCCCCTGATCTGAAAGCGTTTGAGAATTCCTGCCTTACACCTTTTGTATGCTCCATCGGGGCGTATCGGGGTATTACAGAAATGATATGCGTGATCAAGTTGATGGATATGAAACGGATTTGTTTTTAATTGTTCATGTTTATGTAATATTAATGTAAATGATTCTCGCATGATCATCAGAGCGTCTTCATGCAGGAATCATTTAAAACAGTGAAACCAAAAGCCAAACGATTTCCTGGGATGTGAGCAGAGTTTCATTTGCGCTAGTGATTTTATAGAACTGTCCTGTTTTGCTGTATGGCTTTAATTAAGTGAACGATGTAATGGTTTGCTCTCTCTCTCTCTCTGTGTGTGTGTGTGTGTGTGTGTGTGTGTGTGTGTGTGTGTGTGTGTGTGTGTGTGTGTG
>CM074986.1:2643316-2659997 GCA_037576825.1 Pangasius krempfi
TGTGTGTGTGTGTGTGTGTGTGTGTGTGTGTGTGTGTGTGTGTGTGTGTGTGTGTGTGTGTGTGTGTGTGTGTCCCACCGATTTGGTCCACTGCAGCTGGTTTTATTTCGGGATGCACCGATTTCTCTCAGCAGCAATACAAACATCAGAGGTCAGCGTATAATCCAGTGCTGACTCTTCCCTCACTTAAGAATCGTCAAAGCTTTTAAAATGGTGCGTGGAATGAGAGGATGTTCACTAGCTAATGAGAGAACAGTTTGGCAAACAAATTAAATATATATATATATATATATTCCCCTCAGTGCAGAAATAGTGGATCATCCCAAACATGCTTGCATTCAAAATCTATTTAATATTTTTTAAATTGGTCATTTTGTCTCATTCATCAGGAAGTCTGTGAGACGTCAGTGAAGAAGTAGACGTGGTTGTAGATTTACAGAACAGGAAAAAAAAACAAAACCCAGTAGTTACATAGACTTCCATTGTTAGCTCATAGTGGAAACTTCCCCAGACCTTTTATTTAAGATTGAAATAATGATCATAACTAGTGCTGCATTCAACTCAGAGCTCTAACTTTGTAATTTCTGACCGGCAACTAAGACTAATGAAAACTGCGCTCAAATCCGATTTCAGCAAGTTATGGCCAGTCAGAATGGCTGCTCACAACGTCAACTGTAGACACAGCAGCGCCTCTAAATTACAGCCACCTTTAAATGAGTTATACTGAATATACACAAGTGTTTCTTTTAGATCGATCAACACAGACATAATCGCTTGTTAAATCTAACACTGACATCACAGTTCACTGTTTTGAGGAGGAAAATACACAAAATATGACCTCACAGTTAGCGTGTGTTCAAGTGTTACGGTTTTCACACGTGAATGTCGTATGTTCATTGAATGACGTGCGTGCATGTGTGTATACACACACACACAGTCCAACTCATTTAAAGGTAAAGATGCTGTGTTAACTGATGCCATGAGCGGCCATTTTGATTTGATGTCACTTGCTGAACTCTGGGTCGACGGGACCCTCCTGAGCTCCTGAGTTGAGTTTTTGTTTAATTCCTAGTCTGAGGTTAGAAGTTACGAGGTACGAAGAAACCGTTGTCTGAGGTTGATATCGATTGTGTGTATTGTTTGGAATCAGTTCGGTGCATCCTTCATTTTATTTCCCCCACAATGTTGTATATTTTTTTTATTTATAATTTTTTTTGCTGTATCCTGCTTTCTTTCCCTCCGTCTATCTATCGTCCACGTCCAGAATCGCGCAGGCTACAGGAGCATGAAGACGACGCCACTGCATTGCCTTAATATCCTAACCCCACATAGATGTATTTATTTATTTTAAATCTCCGCGAATCTCCAGACTAAAGTTTTGGCCAGGCAGTGAGGTTTAGCTCGCTTATCCGACTCCGCCTTAGAAAGACAATGTGTTGTTTGTTTTGTTGTTTTGTTTTTTGGAGGCTTATTAATCTCGTCTAATATCAGAATGGTTTCTTTCACAGCTGATTGTGGAAAAGGTTTTTTTTCTCTCCATGTTTTTACATTTTGCAGATGTGTAAGCTAAACTGTGGATAGATATGAAGAAAATGTTCAGTTTGAGTTTTAGGTGTGAGGGAAGTGAAGATTCTTGGAGTCAGATCTCTGCTGAAGAGGTTTTATTTTTGTTTTGTTTTTTATGGCCGAGGTCAGGTCACTAATCGAGTTTTCATTTGTCTGAGACACACTGGTCATATGATTTGAATTTGGCGATTTGTTTAAGTTTAATCATCGTGGAGATTAAGCACGTCTGTGTTCACGGAAATGTTTTGTAATCTTTTATCCGTAAATTATGATTTTTTTTTTTTTTAAGTCTGAGCAAATTGACAGAGAGCGATGATGGAGGTACAGTATTGTTTTTAAAAAATGCAAAAATCAGATGGACTTTATTATTATTATTATTATTATTAAAGGGTGTAATGACAGTTTAGCACTCACTTGTCGCAATAGAACGACCTGCTTTCAGTTTTCACCCTGCTGAACAGATTTAATCCGTGTCTTAACCCTCGTATCAGCTGTTTTGTTTTCTTTTGTGTTTAATGGATTTGTTTCCTGTAAATGCTGTTGATTTGTGACTTCAGTCTTTCTGATGACTGTGTAAAAAAAAAAATAATTAAAAAAAAAAGCGGATTCCACTTTTTTTCTGCAAGGAAGGTGACGGCTAATTGGAAAAATATTTATAATTTCTTGTAAATGTGAAAGTCACGTTTTATTGTGCAGTCCACTGAATCCTTCCCTGAATAAACAAACCATTGTCCAGTTTATCTGCGTTTGATCCTTTTACTTTAAAACTGTCTACACGTCCAATCCAACTGCAACGGAAGAGTCCAAAGAAAGCAATTTAAACACGATGCTATTCTTATTTGGGGTAAAAGTAAAATTTATTTTTATATTTTTAACCGGATTAGTTCATCACAGATAAAAATGATGTACTTTGGACAAACCAGCTCTCTGTATCCTGTTATTATCCTGTTGGAAAAAATTCAACTCCTGAAACATACAAGTACTTATTAATTTATTTACACAATTTAAAATACACAAATACAGTGGCAATACAAATGAGGAGGAAAAAAATAAAACCTTCCCAAGCAGGAAGATTCCCATCATTCCATCAGATACAGCACAGTGTGGTGATTGGGTGATGATGAAATCAGTCAAAAGGAGGAGAGGAGAGAAGAAAAAAAAAAAAAGAAAATAAAGAAGGAAAACCCAGAATCGCTCGATCCCAAAGTGTGCTCTCACTCACACCGGCACAGGAGCCGCTTTTGTAAATATTAGTGAAGAAAAACTAACTTTTAAAATTAAAAAAAAAAAAAAAAAAGTCCTTATCATCCCTCTAAACACTACAGTCTGCCCCACACACTACACACAGACACACAGACAGACAGACAAGAGGCTATGGGGGGGGAAAAGGTACCTGGTGATCAACTACACGTCCTATATACATGACAACAGAATGAAAGAGTTTTCTCTCAGCACTACACCCCCCGTCCCGACTACAGAGAAACGTCTAAACACTCGACTACAGTCAAGAGCCTGCCGCTTTCCTTCCTACACTCCGAGCACCGCCCACAGTTTAGCCTAAAAGCCTGGGTAATGTTTAGCAAATAAAACATTCAAATAGTTAAAATAGAGGGGAAAAAAATTGTTTAAAGGGCACGAATGACTCTATCAAAGATCATCATCATCATCATCGTAGCATTCGATCCCCAGACTCTTACATCGTTAAACCGTTCCAAGAAGCCCAAATCAACATGCTTTAACACAAACGCACAACGTGGACACAAATCCCAAACCTCACACACGTCCATGTGATTGAGAAGAGAGAGAGAGAGAGAGAGAGAGAGAGAGAGAGAGAGAGAGAGAGAGCTGACGTGAATTTCACAGCTTCTGGGAATGCAAAGGGGGGAAAAAACAGACATGTACACACTAAAAATGTCAAAGAAGTCTGGTGCGACTGCGATCTGATCATTTTATTCACACCTCCTAACAAATAATAAACTGCAAAGTCAAAACGCTGGTTATTCCCCACGACAGATCTGATCTAAAGTCGCAAAAACGATTTACACGTCGTTATCAAACGAAAACGGAAAAGAAAAAAAAAAAAGAACCCTATCATCTGTTGTCTACTCTCCGCTTTCATCCACCTGGATTTTTTGCAAGAACTTTACAAACATTAACTCCCATGAATCAGCACACCCGCAGCTGGTGAAAACTGAGTTTAATCTTCGTTAATAAACAAGAGAGGGAAAAAAATAGGATTAAAAAATTAAAATCAGAAACAGTTCAGAGAAACACAAGATCAATGGCTATCAGTAAGTACAGCTCCATCTGAAGCTGAGTGGAGGATTTTTTTTTTTTGCGCTGTTCGTGATGGCTCCGCCCACTGCGCATGACTGACAGGCAGAGAAATGTCATTAACCCTCCCCCCCTTCTGTCAAAGCCCCGCCCACTCCAGAGGTCTTCATAGATCAGAGTGAAGAAGCACGTGGAGACGACGTGCCTCAGCTGTTTGATTTGATTTCCAGTGTGGCTGCGTGTGTGTGTGTGTGTGGTGTGTGAGAGAGACGGAGAGAGAGACAGAGAGAGACTGTGTGTGTGTGTGTGTGTGTGTGTGTGTGTGTGTGTGTGTGTGTGTGTGTGTGTGTGTCTCCATCTCCCTCAGCGACAGTTTGTGTTAGTGTGTTGAGGAAAATAAAAGAAAAGTCGAGTCTGTGTGTGGCTTTGATTTGCTCAGGGTGACTGCGGCTGCGCAGACGCTCATCGAGGAACAGCAGACTGCAGGCCGCTCGGAGTGACGCGGGACAGAGCCTGATGGAACACAAACACACACACAGTCAGTGTTATCACACACACACGGTCAAAAGGCACAGAAACTATCACGTGCACCACGCTGAGGATGAAAACCTTTTTTTTTTTTTTTTTTTTTTTGATAAAATCCCTTAAATTCAGAAGTTGAAAAGGAAACCGAAAAGCTTATTATTAACACTGAAGTGTTAGTGATACAGCTGAGGTTTTATTTCCATCAGCAGGGAGAGAGGGATGGAGAGAGAAACAGGGCAAGAAGGAGGGAGGGCGAGTGAGAGAGGGAGGAAAATACAGATGAGGAGAAAGAATGTGAGTGAGAGAGAGAGAGAGAGAGAGAGAGAGAGAGAGAGAGAGAGAGAGAGAGAGAGCTAGAGAGTAATTTGTGTAATTTTTTTTTCTCCAGGAAACACACACTGGGCCATTTCACACGTCCTCCAATAACAGGACGTGATCATTTAAGAGTGTAGTAGGCCTACGTGTTTAACACGTCGGCGTTTATTAGCATCTGGAGCTGAACAAAAACAGGAAGTGGAAAAGACGACGACGATATTTTTTTCTAATAGGGTCCCATCATGAGGGGTGGGACCCTATTAGAGAGTCATGAGAGAAAAGAGAGAAGAAGCTGAGGAGGAGCAACCAGCACGTTTCCACCAACGTCTGAAGGAAGACTCAAGTTCAACAAGCTCTCGTGGGTTAAATGGAGGCGGAGAGGCTCAGAAATTCTGTCCCTCTCGCATTCGGCTCATCAGTAAGTCTCTAGTAAAGGAGCTCCTCTGGAGCAGGAACTAGAACAGTGGCAAGGCACTTCATCTTGTCTTGCTTTTCTCCCAGTGGACACCATTACAGAGGCATTCAAAAATAATCAGTCACTTATGAATTTTATGGTAAAGAAGCGGAACAGGAACATACTTACACACTTACGCACAGGTTAAAAAATATATACATGTATATAAAAGTTTACTTACACACAGCGTAAAGCAGTGCAGGTTGAGACGCAAGCGTGAAGCATGACGCCAGCAGCAGTGCAGCAGAAAGAAGAGTTTGCATGCACACTGCACACACACACACACACTACACTCACACACACTACACTCACACACACTACACTCACACACAGCATGCAAGCGAAAGACAAGGAGCCTCGTTTATGCGAAGACGGGAAACACACTGAATGTTTTCTAAAACATGACTGACAGCCCGGTGCAGGTGAATATTTTCAGAGAAGTGTTCAACCTCTCGTCTGGGGATCACGAGTCTGACAATCTCGACGAATCCACAGCCATCTGCTACCACAAGCAAAGAGAACAAGAGGGCAGTGCTTTCTGGGCAGGAGGGATGGCATATTCTCTCTCTCTCTCTCTCTCTCCTGTCAATCACAGCGACACCGGCCAATCGTGCCTGACTGTGAACTCGCGTATGCGTAAGAGGGCAGATAGAGCTTTCGTCTGAATGAGTTACGCTGCCCTGTGATGAAAAGATGGCTGCACGTGCACACGACAGCATCATTTCATCCGAAGTCCTCGTGGGTGAAATTATAAATTACTTCTATAACGTTAACAGTACGAACAGTTTGACAAAATCGCGATATAGTCAGATACTCAAACAGCTACTAAGGTTGAAGGTTGCGATATAACAAAAATATCACAATACTCAAAGATATTTCTACGATACACGGTATGTAGAACAATATTCAAGTTTGTTATAAAAACTGCCAGGAATTTATTTAATATTGCCACGATTTCTTTAATATTCAGATGGAAAAATAAGTTCTGTATTTACATGAATATTTTACATGTAAAAATTCAGTACAAAAAAAAAAACTTAACACGTCTGTATTTATTTATTTTTTTGGGGAATTATAAAAAAGAATGCAATTTTATCATTATATCAAAATTATACTGTCAACTGATGTTTTTCGCTTGGATTCTTTGCAATTAAGGATTTATTTTAAAGCTGATTAAGTTTTCTTTACTATTTTCTACGATTCTTGACGCAGCCCCATCAGTTTATAAACAAGGCCCCAGGTTTCGGTTCGCTCGAGCACGGGGTCGGTGGAGGAAAGCCGACTTTTAATCGTCGTACCTGCGTGATCAGGAGCGCTCGAGAAACGCACACCGAGCACGCAAGCAGGGATTAAAAGAAAAAAGCATCCGCACTCGAGCAGCTTGGCAGGGTTGTAGGCGATTAAAGCAGAACAGAGTGGTGTGAGAAAAGCACACGGATTAATCCTAGTCCTTCGCTCCACCTCTACAACACCTCAGACACACTGCGATCCGGAGCTCAAGTCCAACGCGGATGTTCAGGATTTAATTTGGAATTATTTTACTACGTCACTTTGTGACGTTCCCTAACTCGCTTTCAGAGAAAGGCTGCAGCTCGTAAGTTTAAAAGACATGACAAAACCTGATTAAGCGAGATTGTTACTTAAAAAGCTGAGTATGTTGTTACTATATAAAAAAAAAAATTAAATTTTTTTTTAAAAAGAGTCAGTTATGTGATGAGAACTCCAGATGGACCTGTTTCACGGCAGTCGCAGTAAGATATTAATATTACTGGAAGGATTCAGATCCAGCAGATGGGCTGGTGGAAATACAAGTCCATGTAGGGCCAAAACTCCAGCAGCACACTGATTAATTTTCTGTTCCCACGCCATTTTTGCAACAAGAGATGCTTTAGATTATGTTGTGTGTTTTGTTTTTTTTAAATATATAGTGAGCACAAATTGTTGAATTGATGTCCTGTTTAAAGTCTCTACTTTGCACTAGTATAAGGTTACATTTCCTTATTTCGGTACAGCATCACATCACATGCTGCAGCTTCATCATCATCATCATCATCATCATCATCATCATCTCGCCAGTTTGAACCGCATCTCTGATCTTTTAGCTAAAGGAAGCCGGTTCAATTCAATCAGGAGCTGCACGGTTTTACTTTCCCACTTACCTTCCCACCTGACGTCTCACCGTCCCTGTTATACTTCACATACTTAGCGAGCAAGTGATGTATTAAATGATATATGATTTAGCATAGCGTATCACTGTACAGTTGTGGAAAGACGTTTCGTGTGTAAATTTCCTTTTAGCGAGTCCAGCGTGTATTATTAACTTAAAAAAATTGTTAAATGAACAAATACGCTCTCTCAGCAAACATCATCTAGCGGCGGTAAAGTCCTAGATAAGTCCGCTTGACAAAGCAAGTTTCTGTTGTAGCAGACTTATTATTATAATATATACCACAGCGCTGCTGAATTCTGATTGGTCAGAAGATGATGATTAATTTTCTACAACAGCAGCTCTGACAGCAGTGCAGCTGCAAATCACAGGTTTCTATCGATGTCCTCGTTTTAACGCATTTTCTTTTCTATAGTAACAGTTCATTCACAGGGACTTGAATGATGGACGCACCACAAACGGATTTTTTTTTTTTTAAAATGTGCTTTTTAACAAAGAAAAGATCGTTGGATGGATTGATCGTTGATATGGCGACGTTTTCAGTAAGGACACGTTTGTTTAACAGATCTGGAAGGAGTCTCCAGTGACAGCACTTTTCGGCAGGACAGAAGAGTTCACGCTTTTGCGGTTTCTCTGTAATGTGAAGAGCATGAAATTTCAAACTGTCTTCAAACGCAAGAGAAAGGAAGAGACCCTCGTGACGTAAAGACTGTTTACAGCTGCTATAACACAAGTGAAAACACGAACTGACTTGTTCACGAACGTTCCACAACGTTAAATATGAAAATGTTTAAAAATGCTGTGGTATAAGAGGGAAATAAAAACACTGTGGGACATGCTGTTACAGGAAAATAATCAACTCCGTAGTCGTAACAGGAACTCTGCTTCATCCCTCCACCTTGTTGTTGATTATTTTCCTGTAGCAGCACAACAGTTATATAAACTGCACGTCTCTGATCCCGTTTTGTAAAAATATCACCACTCGCCCTGATACGAGCAGCAAATTATTTCATTTCCACTGTATCCCCCCCCCAATACGACTCATTAGCGCAGGCATCGGATCCTAACAGGAGAAACAAGCCAAAGAAATGTCTTGCCTTTCACTCCCTTGTCCTTAAGAGAACTTGTGCACAATTAAAATCGCAGAAAAATATTTGCCGTCTGTTAAAGTTCAAGATAATGGAGCGAACATTCAGGGGAATATTACAGCTAGCAGATTAGCTATCGAGTGAACTGTCTAACAGGGTGTTCGCTGATTTTATTATTTATTTATTATATTTGTTAAAAGCCTCATTTTGTGTGTGTCCCCCCCCTCCCTCCCCCAGCCTGATCGATTGCAAAAAAAAAAAAAAAAAAGGAAGTGCTAGGATTATAGAGCGTGAGGGAGCGGGCAGGAAGTGTTTTTACCGAGTGCAGGAAAACGCAGCCACACAAAATGGCAGCCGACTGTCACTCACCCGCTGCTGCCTCTCTACTTGCCGTGGAGATCGAAGGGAATGCTATTCTGAAGTGGACGGGTTGGAGGAAGAGGAGGAGGAAGAGGAGGAGGAGGAGGAGGAGGAGGAGGAGGGGGGAGACATTGAGGATGTAAAGAAAACAATGGCAAGCACATTACAACACAGTGCTTTTGGTTGGAAATGGGAACCAAGAAATAAATAGTTTGGGTTTTTTTTTGTTTTATTATTATTATTTTTTTAAATATTGATAACGAAAGACTAAACAAACAGGAGAGATTTACGTAATAGTAGCCTGTCTGGTTTAAAGCAAATAGCATGTCTCAACATGGATCCAAGGGCAAAAGACTAATTTAGAAAGACATTCGTTACATATCATAAACACGACTCTTACTCAAATCTGTATCTTTTCTTCTGTATGCTTCCTTTATTTATTTTTTTTCCTTTTATAAAGGCTTTTATTGTTTAAAACTGCATTTTTAACTGGATGTACTAGCACCTAGTAAATGAAATTAAAGCTCTGTGCCAAACCACAGCACATAAGCAGCATTGTAGTGCTCTCACAAAGGGTCCCTACCACTGTCTCCTCTGTATAACATTTATAATAAATAAAAAAATAAATAAATAAAAAAACAATGAGCAAAAACACCACATAAAGCTTTAGTGTCACTCAGTTGTAACCGGAGGGCAAGGAAAACAAAGACAGGGAGCCACGGAAGAGCAGGAAGTAGCACTGTGGCCACAATTACAGCCAAACGGCAGCTTACACACCACTGATGACGGTAAAGCTCAGGGAGGGAAGAAGGGAAGCGTGGCGCGAGCAGGAATCGTACCTGTGACGTGGACATTCGTGAGGTGTCCTGTCGGCCGGTCAGGTCAGAGGAGGAGATGTTCACCGGAGCGCCGCGGTGTAATCGCATGCTGACCTTCCTCTCACGCTCCATTCCTGAAAGTGTGTTAACATCAGAGTGAGGTTAGTAAGAAGCACAGACTTTAATTAAAAAAAAAACACAAGTCGCGTTTTGAAGGCGGACGATACATCGATAATATCACATGATATTTAAAGGCATTTCTACGATACAAGATCATGCATCACGATATCCAGGTTTGTTAACAAACTGCCAGCAAAACAGTCATACTGTAGTTTAAAAAAATATGACAAAAGATTAGTAAATACTTCTGAATGCAAGGACAGTTTTCAATTTGAGACGCAGCTCGTGACGACAATCAGGACGACAGTGGAAGGTTTTAAAGAGATACAGAGCTCGGCAGCGTGTTTAATGTCACTGTGCATAAAATCGCTCAACATTTCACAGTTCGACGTGGAAACCGGACGCACAGCGATGTTCCGCCATTTAGTGAAGGTCATTTAAAATATGGTAAAACAGTGCCAGGAATGTTCCCTTGGTCTTTAGTCTCTTGTGTTACACATACATGTGTTACTGACATCATTCACTGCTCAAATGTTAGTAGTCTTTTATTATAAATCTGCGAGGGGAAAGAAAAGAAAAAGAAAGTGTAGCCAAGGCTTGTGGTTGTAGAAGATAAACCAGAACTAGAACCTTGAGTTCTGTTGTCTCTAGTTTGTGTTATGAAACAGCCAACTGCTACACATTTACTGACGCACTATGCTCATGAACATTAGACACACGCAACAATACCATATAGGCTGGTTTTTAACATCAGTCCCCTGGTTACTTCCTCCATCTGATAAAGAACATCGGTTCGTCCCTCAGTGCAACACTGTGTGTCATGACTTCCTGTTTAGAGGGAACGTGTGTTTCTACTTTACCACTTCCTCTCAGCTGAGAACACAAACAAAAATCACAAGAACCCAGGGGAGACACTCCGCTGCTACCGAAAACCACAAATGCCACTGCCAACGCAGGAAATAAAGCCCGGTGGTGTAAAAGACCACGAAAACAAGACTTTCACACACTCCACGTCTAGAGTAAAGTCACACACATGGCATGAAATATTAACAACGGTTCAGTTTCCAGCTTGCTGTGCTGTTGGTGAGAAAACATCGAAGTCTAAAGGAATGTTTTAAACTAGTTTGTAAAATAGCGTATGGTTTGGGACGTAAGTGTAGAGAAAGTGGAATTTGGACTTGCTGTATAAAATCTTCCTCCACTACATTTGTACCAACAGAACATTCAAAGTGTTTCAGACACAGAAATTGTACGTTTGCGTACAAGCAGGCAGCTTATTGTTGGCTATATAACTTCTGTGCTACGAAATATGTATAATATTCCTCACTCGTCTAATTGCAATATGCCTAATACTCTAGAAGATACGGTACTGGTGTTTTGCTGAGTATTCTCACCTGTGTGTGAGGTGGGTGTGAGTGGAGCGGGTGGTGCTACGTCCTGCGTTCCTCTGGGTCTGCTGGAGGCCGATGGCATTCCTCTGGCTGCCGGATTCCTGCCGTGTCTCAAACGCTCCTCTCGATCCCTCCTCTCCCTCTCGGCATCCTCCGCTGCTCTGTTCGCTCCCTAGAAAAAAAAACACGCACACGAAAAAACTGACTACAGCAACAACAACAACAAAAAATCTCTTCCTCTGAAAGCTCGTTAAAATGAGTTTAAGTTGTCAATCAACTAGTGTTTCTTAAAACTGCTGTGCTGTGGAGCCTTTTCTTTCTCCACAGAGACTTAAAATCCCCCAAACACACTAAACAATATCAAAAATAGCAAGCCCCTATCAGTTTCCACGGTAACAAGGCTCACAGATGTAGCCATGAATAGCTTCGCAACACTACGTTTACAGTTCTGGATTCTGATTGGTCAGAAGGTTAACTTCCTGTAACAGCAGCTCTACTACCAGCAGTAGTGCAGGTTTATATTAATGCACTCGTTCTAACAGGTTGCCATTGACATGTTGACGCATTTTGTAAATAAAGTATTCAGGACAGAGGAGTTTATGCTTTGCGGTTTATCACCATCATCACAAGCTGCATTTCTTTTTGGGGTTATTTTTGTTTTGAGTAAATAACACACTAATGTCGCTAACGAGTTTCACAAACCTTCCACAACATTAAATTTCACTAGCTGTAACTAACTAGTTTCCCAGATGGTCCACGACATTAAACGTAACTAGATGTGACTAAATAGGTTCACGGACATTCCACAAAAAATACATTTAACTATCTGTAACTAACTAGTTTCGCTCACGTTCCACGACGTTAAATTTAAATTCCTGTGGAAAGTCTCCTTTATGTCAGGGACAGTCGTAAAACGCATTTCGGCACACGTCGTACTGTGGATGGCTTGCGTGCGACATAAAATTTGAATTAGAAATAACAATAGGTGAAAGTATGACTTTCTTTAATACACTGAAAATTGTAATCGTTGCCAAACTGCTGTGGTGCAAGAGAAATAAAACACTTCTGGATGTGTTTTTACAGGAAAATAACCAACTTCGAGTTGGCATTAGTAACTCGTAACACCACTGATTTCAGAGAGCTGTTTTCCTTATACATACCACACCTTTTGCACCTTTTGATAGATTTAAGCCAGAAATTAATTCAACAAAGCCAAAGCGAAGTCTGGCCTGTGGACACGCACAAACTTCAGCATGTTCCAGTCGAACACGTAGTCGTAGGAGAATCCCTGTCTGTGGAAGAGGTTCCTGAAGAGCTGCCGCAGGTAGGAGTAGTCGGGCTTGTCGTCGAAGCGCAAGGAGCGGCAGAAGTTGAGGTACGTGGCAAACTCGGCTGTGAGAAGACAGAGGAAGTGCTAAAGCAAGAATTCACTGACCGAGGAAAATTCATACGGAGAGAAAGAATGAAGCCTAGGGCTGTGTCTCACATTCACACACTATTCACCATCATATTAGTGTAGAAGATACTTACGCATGGGGTCGTACGAGAGAGGGTGATTAAACGCTAAACTAATGAGGAAAAATTTGTGCTGTGGTCTCGTCACAACTCATCTAAACTAGCATTCTGACATTAACGTTTCTTTTTTTTATGACCACAGCCAAGTTGGGAAATATTACATAAAATCCCACTTCTGAGAGCAATAAGAAGGACCTTGCCTTCACTAAGCATCAAGATATATATACGTATATACTGAGGCTGACGAGAAAAAAAAAGCAAGTGACTTAAGACTACACAAGTGTGTTGATTTGAGACAGGCCCTAATCACAATGAGAACTTACACGGGTATCCTTTGCACAGCACTTCGATGGGCGTGGACATCTTCTTCTCGCTGATCCGCTCGTATTTCTGCCTCTTGGTCGCAGCCTTTAGTCCTTGCCAGGGCAGAGAGCCAAGGTTGAAGTACATGAGCACGTAGCCGAGTGACTCCAGGTCGTCTCTTCTGCTCTGCTCTGTGGGGGAACAGAATAAAATGGAAACGCAAAAACAGTCAACGTAATCAATAAATAAATCAAATAGATAGTTAGATAGTTAGATAGTTAGATAGATAGATTCCTCACTCAGTAGGGGATTTACTGTACATTTGGTCTGGTTCTGGATTCTGGTTCTCTGTAAGAGGTGTGTGTGTACCTATGCCCAGATGTGTGTTGATGGAGGCGTAGCGGGCCGTGCCGGTCAGGTTCTTGTTCTCTCGGTACGGTATGTGCTGGTGTGTCCGAGCGTCTCTGTACTTCTTGGCCAGGCCGAAGTCGATGATGTAAACGAGGTTGCCTTTCTTCCCGAGGCCCATGAGGAAGTTATCAGGCTTCACGTCTCTGTGGATGAAGTTCTTCGAGTGGATGTACTCGATGCGGCTGATCTGAGACACACACACACACACACACACACACACACACACACACACACACACACACACACACACACAATGTCATATTACAGATAACCTTTACTGCAAGTGTTACATGTAGGCTTATTTCCAGTTAAGCACATAAACCCTTTTCTTCACAATGTTATCTTGAATCAACTGAAAATACAGAAATATAAGAGTCAAAAGGTCATCCGGTGCCGTTTCAGAGAAAAGGACAACGTGCTAGCACCCAATGTGAACACGATCAGTGTGTTCCCTCTACACAAGAGCTGGTTCTTGTTCTTCTGAGCAGAACAATAATCTGACGGTGAGCTTTAACCCAAAAAGCCTGGGGCTTGGCGGCAGCGTCGTTTAATTGCCGGCATTAAAATGAGACGTGGATATGAAAATGACTGCCAGGTGCAACAAACTAAACAGGAGCATTAATGCTAATAACAGAATCTCTTCTGAGAAGCTACACGTCCAGAACAAACGGCTAAAAGCAATACATAAGGACAAACACTTCTGACCAACAGAATCAACTCACAGCAGCACTGTGGTGGTCCCTGTGCTGCATAAGACGAAATCTCCCACAAGCCCTCGCTACGGAGTGAATTCGAAACTGAGCACCTCGTTTACTACGCAACTGTTCACTTCCTAAACCAGAAGCAGAGGACGCTGAATCACGCTGGCTCAGTCGGTGGAAATCAGATAGGTGACTCTCATAAATAAAGCGCATCGTAAAAACATCCACGCCAATGAAGCATATTAAACCGAAAAGGAAGAGACGGAGAAACCTGCGATGCAAATTGCAACACAAACGAAGCAATGATTCAATCAGTAACAGAACAAAAAAACCTTTTATACTACAATCACCTCAGGCATTTACAGCTCCCTCAGTCACCTGATAAAAGAGGATCCACGGTGCCAATGCAAAAGAGCAGAGAGAACAACACTCAAATCTGTGTAATATGAACACCAGTTCCCTCAGCAGTCACCTCACTACACAAGGCCTCTGATTAACAGCGTGTGTGTGTGTGTGTGTGTGTGTGTGTGTGTGTGTGTGTGTGTGTGTGAGAGAGAGAGAGAGAGGATTTACCATCTGGTCAGCCAGCAGTAGAACAGTCTTGAGGCTGAATTTGCGGGAGCAGAAGTTGAACAGATCCTCCAGACTGGGGCCGAGGAGCTCCATCACCATCACATTGTAATCTCCTTCAGCTCCGCACCATTTAATCGTCGGGATTCCCACTGCGCCGAGAAAAGAAAAAAAAAAAAAAAAAAAAAAAACATTTACACAACCTTCTAAAGACCTTTTTGCATCATGACCCATAAATTTGACATTGTGGAAACCAGCATTCTATTAGTTACGCATCTAATGTGATTACACAGTTTGAACTCCAAAGGTCCCGATCTGTGCCACCCGCTGGTCACATGATCGCGTTCTTTCGTGGAGAGCCTGGACAATTAACGGGAATCATGTGCACTTGGGAAGTGACCGAGCCGCTCCGGATCACAACCACCAAAACGCATTATAGGTTATATAGTTATATGACCACGTTATAATCGTCAGCTTGGGCATTTTAGCCGACTTTGGAGCTCTATTTCCAGTTAAACTGCGCTGCTACTGTTCCGATCAATCATTTTCCCTAAGTCAGAGACTTTGTCAATTTTGGGGAGTATTTAGTTTTAAGATATGGTGAACCTGTTGTAAATTTTGTTTACAATATTAAAACTTCTGTTCATTGCAATTTTTTGAATTACTTAGTTTTATACAGACAAAAAAATGCACATTGCTTTGCACTGTTTATTATTCAGGAAAAAAAAGGAGTCTTTTCAGTCATAATTTTTCTTCATTCAAATTTTATTCAAAATATTCGGAGAATCTGACAATCAAATTGTGACGCCAGAATCGTGAACTGAATCGCGGCACGAGTGCATCGTTACATCCATATTATTGACACACAAGCTGCGGATCAGCTGTCACTTTATTAGCCTATAATCCCTTTACTAGGTGTCCAAGGACCGAAAGCACTTCACATTTTGAGCCATATTTTATGAGCCATTCTGTAAAAATTCCCTTTTTTCATTCATTTGGAGATTTGGAAATGATTTGCATGGAGGCCTAATCAATACAGTCAAAATCAGACTCTGAAAATCACAGAAGCGATTTTAACTTCTGATGATCTGCAGAGCCATAGTCATGATGTGTAATGGTGGACTGTGAGCGGTTTCCGTTTAGCTTTAGTAGTTACTTCACATAGCAAGATGTTGGCAAGTTTGCTCTTTGCTGCAAGAGCCATCAATAAAGCCTAGTCCCGTCTTTAATATAAGCTAAAGATGCTAGCGAGAGATTGTGCTAAGAAAAGAGCTGGAATGGCACAAGTATGTTTAATTTACAGGAAAAATTAGGCAATATGATGAATTATGCTTTTCTGAGATATCATAGCTATTGTGATACTTCTGTAAAACTTTTAAATAACCCTAACTTTTGGAAATCACACACATCTTCACAGGACTAAACCGGACTTGTCCGATGCACTGAAGGTGACCTTCTACACCATGGATAGAATGATCTACAGCGATGGAGGTGAGAAGGATGTTCGGTTAGAGGTCAGCAGCGTGATTAAACGCCATACGGAGGTCTGTATCGTAAAAACCATAAAAGGGCAGACCATAAAACACATTCATGGGTGACCTTGGAGGATACGCTGGCTAGAAAGATACAGGCCGGGGAAAAGAAGGATTGAAAAAAAAAAAAAAAAGCAACCGATTCGAAGAACATCACTATGTTTCTCGCTGCATCACCTTCTCTGCTAATTAAGAAAAAAAAAAGAAAAGTAAAGAATGAAATGAAAAAGTAACTAGTTTTACCAATCACAATCACGTAAGCTACTGATCTTTGTTAGAAATCTTACTCTAGCATTTATTAGTAGTAGTTTTTTTCCCCTCCACAAATGACTCAAATGTAGATGTACTTTAGATTTGAAAGTAAATGTTATACTAAAGTCTTTATGTTACACATACTTAAATGCCATGCCCATTGCTCTTCTTAAACATGTTTAGCTACAACTAATCGACAAAAAATCACTAAAACCTAACAAAAAAATATATATAGTTAATATATATATATATATATATATATATATATATATATATATATATATATATATATATATATATAGTTAAAATGTACTTCATT
>CM074986.1:2660097-2678971 GCA_037576825.1 Pangasius krempfi
ATATATTGTTTATATATATATATATATATATATATATATATATATATATATATTTATATATATATATATAGTTAAAATGTACTTCATTTGCGATTAGTTGCTCTATGATCTTGTGTGTTGAATGAAATGCTGGGATTTGATTTTTTGGTATTTTGTATTCTTAAAAATATTCTAACCAGGGAGGAAAGAAAAAAAGATTGATTACTCGACTATAAAAATAATTGTTAGCTGCAGCCATAAGCCGTAAATAACAGTTATATTTCTGTTCCATCCATAGACGACCGCACGGGTGATATTTAGGGAGAAGAGCAACAGACGGAAGAGCCATCAGCGCTCAGGAGAACTGCAGCTGACTGGTGTGTGTGTGTGTGTGTGTGTGTGTGTGTGTGTGTGTGTGTGTCAGAGAGAGAGAGAGAGAGAGATCCAAATCTGGTCTTCGCCTTGTACAGTGCGCAGCTTTCGTCGCTCAGCAATTTTTCCTTCGTGCATCTTCCAGGTCAGCCCTTTCCGAGCGCGCTCAGAAGGATAAATATATCTCATCTCGCTCCGCTTCAGGCTTCCTGTTCTCCAGGAACCACACGCTGATGAATGAAGTCAGGAAATTGGCGTCTCCGTGAAGAACCCACGCAACGGGTCTATAAACTCGTCTCGGAAGGGTTTACGTCGTCCATATGCCTCCTTCCCAATAAGACAGATTCATCACAGAGGCACAAGAGAGATGTCTGTATAGTAGCCTCGTCCTGAATTAAGTAAATTAAAGTGTTCATCATCCTGAGAAAAGCCACGGCCTCACGATTACTAACTGCACTGAGATCAGTTACATACGGTACTTTTAGACCGGTGGTTCTCAAAGTGACGTCTGTGAAGCCCAGGCGTTAAATCATTTTATACCACAGCGCAGCTGAATTCTCGTTTCTGATTGCTTAGAAAGTGTGCTTTATTTTTTTTATATAACAGCACGCCTCGTGCACTAGCTCCGGCTTTATCATTTAACGACAGGTTTAAATTACGTTATCGTTTCTATAGTAACAGCTCATTCACAGGAACTTGTACAGCAGATAATCCACACGATCTAAGATTAATAACAAACAGATTTTTAAAAAACATGCTGTTTAACATTACAGAACGTATAACTGTTTATGTGGTGTGTCAGAGAGAGAGAGAGAGAGAGAGAGAGAGAGAGAGAGAGAGGTTAGTGATGGAACGACTGTTTATCGATGCCATAACGTAAGTGAGAACAGGAACTAACTTTTCTCTCTGATGTTCCACGCCATTAAATCTCAACTATAAACCGTTAACGGTGACGTGTTCATTAACACATTAAACACTGTAATAGTAATCGAGGTATAAGCAGAATAACACACTCGTGACCGTCCTGTTACACACACACACACACACACACACACACACACACACACACACACACACACCACTTGTCATGCCGTCACATGACCCTGGAGTGCATTGTTTCCGTATGACTGCGCGGTCTGTCGTGTTGCTCCTGATGAAAAACATGACATCTGCAGCTTTAAGATCGACAAAAATAAATTGTCATTTCTCTCGTATAATATCTCGTATATAAGCGTTTCCTTTTTCGTCCATTTTGTATCCTACACAAACTTTGATAACCCGCTGTCTGACTTCGTAGCAGAGCAACAAAACGTCTTTCTCTGACGCAGCTCGGCTTGGAAACAGAGAAAGCCGCGTTGTTCATCAGGGCGACTTCGCTATAAGAGAATTCGGTAAGTATCTCCGCTGCTGCTCACCACAGAGCACCTGCACGCACAGGCTGTATAACTTTATATCACTTTTATAATGAGCTGAGTTACAGCGAATAGCTGGTCACGTTGATTCAGTCCCGACTTCTGACAGCTACTTAATCCAAAACAACTGACTAAATGTGAACGCTAGCGACTGACAGCTACAGCTAACTTTCTTTTGGTATGGGAGTGAACATGAGTAGAGGAGGAAGCCCATTATAGGAGGAGCACCTTCCTTCCTCTGTCTCTCTCTCACACACACACACACACACACACACACACACACACACACACACCATCTGGACTCAACCATTCATGTGATCCGTGTGGGGGAGGGATGAGAGAGGAGAAGAATGAAAGAGGAAAGAGGAAGAGAACAGGACAGACTTAAGAAACAGCAAGCTCAAAAATAAATTAAATATTTATTTATTAAAACACTGAAAATAAATTTATTCAGAAACTTTTAGAACGATATCATCATCATAACCACAAAATCTCAGAAAAGCACATCATGAAAATCTATCACGATATCTATATAATACTCATCATATCTCCCAGCTTTCACACGCAGTAAATGTAGCGCGGTCACATTTACACAAAGTGACGCATTGACCGTGTGTGTGTGTGTGTGTGTGTGTTGGGGGGGCGACTACACGACTACATCACCACAGTAAAGTGACTGAAATAAGAATTAAAGCGAAATAGCGCAGTGTAAAAGCTTTCTTTGTGTACGTACGACATGCTGACCGACGCGGCGGCGATTGGAAACCTGGATCTGAGCGGATTTCTAAAGCGGAATGACGCAGGATGAAAATTCTTCTGTGACTGAACACGCGCACAACTCGCTGAGCTAACGTTAGCCATTTGGTACTTTCAAGCTTCTTGTTGTCATGGTAACGTTTACTCTCAACACCGCTAGTACTGTACTGCACAAGTTCAGACGCCATGCAAAAAAAGAGTGTCGGCACAAATATGTACACAGTTCAGAAAAGAAATTATTCGGACTGACGACCATGTTGAAGAACACGAGAGAGAGAGAGAGAGAGAGAGAGAGAGCAAGCATAAAATATAAGGAAATAGAGGAAGGAAGGAAGAGAGGGATGGAGAGAGAGAAGGGGAGAGGGGGAGACAGAAAGCGTGTTTAAAACAAGGAAGGAAGGAAGGAAGAGAGGGAGAAAGAGAGATTACAGAAGTAGAAAGAGAAAAGAGGGAAAAAATAAAAGAACAAACAAAAAAACAGCAAGAACAGAGAGACAGAAAGAGAGAGAGGGAAGGACATGGAAGGAAAAGAAAGAAAACAGAAAGAGGAAGCAAGATAGACAACTGCGTGTGTGTGCGTGTGCGTGTGCGTGTGAGTGTGTGTGAGAGAGAGAGAGAGAGAGAGAGAGAGAGAGAGAGAGAGAGAGAGAGAGAGAGAGAGATTCCTCACACCTAATAACAAACTACGAATATCCTTTAGGAACCTCATTCATATTCATGGCACAGATTTACGGTCGGTGCTCGGGGAGGACGTGAAGGCAGAAACGTGCGAGAGAAGCCTGACCTGTGACGTAAATAAACATGTCTCCCTGTATATTTAAAGTCTGTAAAGTCCTTTTTTTTCTTTTAAGTACAAATAAATTTTAAAAAAGCTATTTTTGGGGCACCTGCCATAACGCCCCGACATCTGTTTCACCCATCTACGTCAATTATTTAAAAAAAAAAAAAAAAACCGCTCAGACGTCTATACAAAAAAAAAAAAAAAAAAAAAAAAAAAAAAACCCCGCACACGTCACCACGTTGCTAGGTTACGACACACGCTAACGGCGACTCTTTGGGTGAAGTGGAGTAATCCTCCTCACTGACTACACCAGCCATTATTCACTATAAATAACAATTTAAAAAAAACCTGAAAATAAAAGACTAATAATTAATGTGTCTACAAATTAGTGCTCCCTCTCGTCTCTGCACGGCATTATGGGATACGCAGGACAGCAAAGGTTTAGATGAAGACACCTAATCATTTGAACACATGACTCAGACGTGACTCGATGTCTTCCTGCCTCCAAATACAGCCCCCCCAAAAAAAAGGCATTCATTTTCATCTTCCAGGAGGCGGAGCTACGGTCGACAAAGCAGTGGGCGGAGCTTCATGCAGCACTAAACCTGAACAGAGATTGATTTTATGTAAATGAGAAGCGAAGTAATCAACGAGAATGAGATGGAGTGACACTTTTTTTTTTTTTTTTTTTTTTTTTTTTTTAGATCGAACACCTGTGTTTTCTGGGAGATGCTGGTAAATCAGGAACCCACCTCCTCCTTGCATCATCTTGTAGATTTTGCTCTCGATGTGCAGCTGAGGATGTTTCGTCTTCACGCATTCTAGCTTGATGGCGACTTCTTCTCCGACCGAGATGTCCGTGCCTGAAGAGCAGAGAGAAAACAGGAAATCAATGCGGATCACGTCGCTGCCGGAAAGTAATCGACGATGAACAGGGGTTACTGGGGTTGATTATTTTTCAATAGAAGAGCCGAAGTGTTTTATTCCACTTACACTGCGGCTATTTGTCAAAAGCTAGACAACCGTACAAGCCGCTGATCTAGAAAATTCCACAACCAATCAGAATGGAGAATTAAACAGAGCTGCGATGTGACGCAAAACGCAGCGTGTCCTGTGAAATTAATGTGGCCGGACGATATGAAGAAAAAAAACATCACAAAAAACTTCTACATTTACAGCATCTACAAAATACTTTAAAACTGAAAAGAAACTAAAAAATCAATTCAAATCATTTTACAAGACTCGGGACAAAACTTCTAATCTAATCAAAAGTTTTTAAGTTAAAAAAGTTATTTTAAGTTATAACTTAAAAACTTAAAAGACGCTGCATAAAAAAATCCTGCCTCTACAAAAAAATGAACAATTTTAAAAGGAGAAAAAAAATATTCTGAGAAAAAAAATGAACATTTTACAATTTTAAGAATTCAGTACGAAATTTATCAAAATCACCTGAGTTTGTAACCGAGTTTGAAAAAGGTTACAAAAATAAGTAAAAATTTTTAAAAGAAACACTACTGTATTGCCTGTATATCGCGCTACGCTTCACGTATTGCAGAAACGCAGCGAGACGTTATGGACGGAGCCGACAGGACGGCTAGTAGGTAAAAGGTTAAGACTCGACTTTTTTCCCCCTACTCATCCGCCTTTCACTCTGCGCCGCTAAAACAATTCAACTTCTCTTTACGTCACTGATAAACACGTAGGTAACGTTGTGACTAATGTTCTCTGAAAACAACCGGTTCCCTCAAAAACGTATAATCACTTTTGTGAAGGTTTTGTAAGGAGATGGTTCTTTAATGTTTATGGAAGGAGACTCCACTTTCAGCACTTTGTATTTATTTATTTAAAAAAAAAAAAAAAAACCCGCAACAGTCACAGTGCTTTCCCAGCAGAGGAAAGTGTTCAGGACAGAATAGTTCAGGCTTCACGTTAAAATGACACACACACACAAGGAGAGAAAGAGAGAGAGAGAGAGAGAGAGAGAGAGAGAGACAGACAGAGGGGTGAAGAAGCGACTGTTTATCGTGGCTATAAAAGTGAGAACAGGAACTAACTCGTCTCTCTGATGTTCCACATTAACTCTAACTGTAACCCGTTAAAAACGTGCGACGTGTCGTTCATTAGTAAACGAAAGATAATAACTCTTGGTAAATCTCTGTGGAATAAGTGCAATAACACGCTCCAGGCCGTGCAGTTATTTACATCTCACACAACCTTAAACCAAAGCAAAAATTAAGGAGGAGATCCACAGCAGCTGCTCGAGTCTCTGGTGGTCTGAACGGTATCATATACGGAGGCCATATTTCTTGCTCGTGCTCCAGCTGAGAAAGCCGCAGGTCTGCTGTTACGTGCACGAGCGCCTCCTGTTCACCATTTGTCTCCGGACATGACAGAGCACTGAAACCAGTCACTCTCAACCCGCTCTTAACTGAAACGTGACACTGCAAGAAAAACGAGTCAAAGCATCGAGACCTGCAAATAACACGGCAACGACCTTCTCAGCAACCTGCCCACGCACACAAACACACACACACACGGTGAGTCTGTGGGATGAATGGATTGGGGAAGGGCGAGGGTGTGTTCTCCTCCCCCACAAACACACACACACACACACACACACACACACACACACACACACTCCGTCACAGGCCAGACGAATACCATGTCCTGCCCAGACATCAGTCATCAGCATGAGTCCATCATCAGTTGACAGTTAGTTATATTGCGATATTTATCACACACAAAGTATAATTTTGCACAAAAATGCAAACATTACAACACAACATGGGGTGAGCCGTTACAGGAAGCACAAGTGTTCTGACTAAAATGTTACATCGCACTTCTTGTTATGCAATCCATGAAACAAGTCACTTCCTGTTGCCACTTGTGTTACATCGGCTGTAAACCGTCGTTCCCTCAATCTCTCTTCTATCCTTCTCTTAAGAGGGAAATAAAACGTCATCTGCAATCCACAAATTCTCCGACTGTTACAAAGACTCCTTCTACACGTTACATTTCAGAAAACGTCACCATATCAACGACAATCCGCGTGCGAAGTGCCCGCCGTACGAGCGCGGACGGAACTATGGTCAGATCTGCAGTTATAGAAAATTAAATCAACACTTTCTGACCAATCAGAGGCTTGGGATGAATTTCGTGCTTGTTCGTGTTTCTCGGGGTTTTTTTGTTTTTAATTCTCACACCCTCTAGAAGAGCTCAGTTTGTTCCAGGTTTGGAATTTAGCCTGCATGCCTAATCATGTATTTGTTCCTCGACTTCACTGGAACTGCCATCAGTGCACGTTATGCAATGACTGTGATGGACGTTTTGTTTCTTCCCGACGACGAACATGCCCGCGCACCAAACTCTGGGATTCGTCAGGCCTTGAACACACACTTTTACGGGTACATTCTCGGGAAAACTTAGCGAGGTGGGCATCATCGACACGAGTGCAAACAAATTCCGGAAAAAAACATATAACGTTCGTGATGACCTGCGAGGTGCTACCAAAGAGAACGCCTCCCCGACCCCGAGTTCAAGCGGCGTGACGCAAGTGGCGTCAAATCAACATGGCCGCTCACAGCGCCAACAGTAAACAAAGTACACACTACAGGGAGACTACTAGCATGTGTAGCAGTCACCAGCGTGTTTTTTTTTGTTGTTTGTTTTTTTAAACTTTATCAGCCGAGGTGCGGTAGAAACTGTTTTCACTAGACGGGTTAATGAGCTCACACGGATGACGTGAAACACCCCGGAATGAGGAAACGCACCTGAAAGTAAGAATCCAGTACAACACAAAGCGGTTACACAACTTGATTACTAACATAACAGCGTCACCTCGCGTTGAAAAAAACGTGAAAACAAAACCAGATTTAAATCATATTTTTTTATGTAGGATGAGAAAAGATTATACCGTGACTCAGCAAAAATGTTAGTCAAAGATCGATGCCTTGTTTGTTGTGTTATTGTGCAAACTCGATACGGTACGTCAGCGAGGATAAGGACTTCGACTACACCACCGTCCCTTCCACAAAAACTCAAACGCCTTGTTTCCCTCGGTTTGTATTCAAAATCATAGTAATCACTCAGACCACACAACTTTTATCACTTTTCACTGGCGAGCAAGGAATGGGGTTTGTCGCAGATCCTGATAAAAGAAGTCTACGTCAATTAAAGTGTCTTAGCGACCCCTTTTAGCGTCGTTAATCAGGCTTCGGGACAGCTGTGTTGGAGGATTTGGATTTGTCCATCCATGTTCACATAGCAAACCACGACTACATAGCACATGGACACCTGTAGTCTAGTCTCATATCCATATCCAACACTAATATTTTACAATGAAAACAGAAACACAACGTCACGTGACTTTACTAAGCCGCCAAAACAGCTTCAAACATTTTTTACAGCCCAAAATGGCCACCTACAGTCAGCCAAGGCGCACCAGAACTCGATATCTACTTACCCGAGCAGGTCAAGATGCGTTATTACGTAATCATAACTCTAATGATCTAACGATGTTTCGGGGAAAAAAACGGGCTGGAAGCGGAAACGGCCAATTAATTAATTTTAATGTGCACTGAAAGAACCGTCACAGACGTTAATCATCGTGATTTGGGTTTATTTAATTAAATAATAAAAAAAAAAAAGCCACTCCTTTACTTCAGGGCAGAACAGGAGCCAAAGGCTCCACCCGAACACACACACTAGTCATCTCCTGAAGAGGGGAACACACCCACACCCACACCCACACACACACCCCCCACACACCCCCCCCCCCCCCCACACACACACACACAAAATAAAGACAGCTAAGCAACGACTATAAAGCTCAACACTCCTGTCGGCAAATGCTTCATGGCGAGGCTGGGTGCAGGAGAAATTCCCATTTCCTGTACATGAGGTTTTGGAAATTTCAAAAAAACAAAATCATATGGGGTCAGTAGGGGTACTTTTCACTGACTGATGGGGTAGATGTGGGGCAAATCCATGGTACAGGGCAAGAAAATAAGCTATACGACAGGTGAGCTTCATAAAATGATTGCATGTGAACACTTCAGTGGAAATAATTTACAGAAGCAATTTTTTTTTTTAATCCCAGTTATAAAGGTGCGATAGACGACTTTCTGTAATTTCTTACTTGGACAAATTATCTGGAAGATATTTAGGACATGATTAAGAAAAAATACTGGTTTAAGCCATGACTTCAGTGCAAGCGGCTGAGAAAACCTGTTTGGAAAACTGGCTTCCGGTCTGGAGTGCTTGTTTATGTTTGGATGCGTCGCCTGTCAATCATTTTACAGCCACTGTAGATCCTGGGGGCAGAGATTTGTGAACATGGGCAGGAATGAGGGGTCAGACCCACCTACATAACTGATTCGAGACCTAATCTTGATTTTAAAAAAATGACTAATCTTACCTAATGCACCTTTAATAATAAAATCCCAAAATGATGGAACAGGAAGTGACCCGAGGCCAAATTGAAGCTTTCTGTCAAACCGGACAAAAGTCGTGATTTCCTTCATTGTAATTACTGACGTGCATAACGTTTCCATCTTCACCACAACGGAAGATAAAAGCGAAGCAGCATGTCAGTGGAATGCAGATGTGCAGAGACACATTCGGCAGGTCGAACCTCTGTGACGAGGAAGCTGATAAAACCCGGGACATGTTCAGACACGTTCCTGTTACGAAACAGACCGAGAACCAGTGTCCTCCTCTGACGAACAGGAAGAGGGCATCACCCACTACTTGCCGCATGACGGAGTGAGATTTCTTATCCCGAACGTTTATTTCTAATGTTTATACCTGTTTTGCAAATATGAGTCACAAACCAAGATGGACTTCACGTGACACCTTGCACACGTGACCATATGCTTTCTAAATATGAAAAATAATTTACTTAAAATAATAATAATGGCTAAACTAGCAAAAAGCAAAAATGTCTCTGCATAAGTGCATAAGCAAAGTGACTAGCGGTGGGCAATATGACAAAAATATCATATCACGATACACAATACATTATACGCATCATGATATACAGGTTTGCGAACAACTTCCCAGCAATACAGCTTTGCTAAAAATAAATAAATAAATAAATAAATAAATAAATAAAGTCTACATAAAGATATTTTATATCTTATACTTAATCATTATGTTGTAAAACCTACAAACACTAAAAAATTCTTCTGCAAAAATTTTGAGCATATTAAAAATAAGGTACAAAACCGAACCATCAACTCAGTTTTTAATTCAATTCGTTTTTAAAAATTATATAAACTTTAAAAAATATATATATAGTTTAATATCCACAATATTTCAGAAAATCATATTCTGACATTAAAAATTCCCCCTAAATTCCCGTCTCTGCCGTTTGTTACAGGATTCGATATCCGACATGCTTTTTTTCTTCGATATCTGAATCACTTTTGTTTCTTTTTTTGGCTCAACCAAATGCTGATCTCAGATATCGAATCAGTGCCACCTCTACTAAAGGGGGAAAAATGAATATAGGTAAATCATTAATGACAACGTGAAGCTACGTCAGAACACGTCTTGGCCAACGAACATCATTTGGGTTTAGGAAGGAAGGGGGGAAAAAAAAAAAGAAGCATAAAAATGTTTGGCTTAAAAACTAATTTCAACTGGATCGCTGTCCTGGTTGGATGAGAATTTGCAAAGGGAATAAAAGTTAAAGATGAAACTTCAGAGATCAAAACAAGGCTGAAAAACCCAACAGCTCTTCGAGAAAAAGTCTTCCGGGAAGCAGGATCAATACGCTCGTCCATTTTAAATCCCGAGCAGCAGCTGCTCTCCCTCCTCCCCCGACTCCGGGGAAAATGGGGGCGAATCCTAATCTAAAGCAACTACAACCGGCCTTTCAGATAACACAGACCCTACGACATCACAACACGGCTTTGATGGAATTATGTTAGCGAGTTATGAACGTAGCCAAGTGAACAAATCCGATCGAAGGTGATCAACGTACACTTGATGATCAGAGCTGAAAGAGTGAGTTAAAACATCAGATCTGTAGAAGTAAAATCTCTTATTAAATTAAAAACTCTGTACGTTTTGTTCGGTCCAAAAACACAACAAATGCGCAGAATTTGTGCGCACGTATGAGCATTTGCAACTGGAGTCAAGATATAATTTACTCTGAGAAGAAAAAAAAAAAAAAAAAAAAAAAAAAGTCCATTATGAAAGTTAGCAATGGCGTCAAGAACCAGTCAATCTTTTCGTTTCACTCGAAGGTCACGAACAGAAGGAGTGATTAATGATTAGCTTTACACTGCGTCAGAGACGTTGGCGGAGACGCAAAAGTGTCAGTTGTAAAGTTTCCATTCATTGATTTTTATAGACATTTCAGAAGAATTGAGAACAAACCAAAGAAATCTTTCCCATCAGCCCAGGAGCTCGGAGCGTCCATTTTAAATAAGATTAGAGCAGCATTTGCTTTAGCTCCGTCAAAACTGATCCATCAATTAATGGTTAAAATCTAACACTCGATGAACAGTTCGCCATTTTGACAAAGTTAATACATCACGAATGTCACCGCTAACGTATCACAAATGTTTGCTAGCGAACAAAAGAAGCTTACACTTAGACATCGTTTTTTTTTTCCCTCTCCTTTGTAGCTTGAACACGCAGAGATTGAAAATTATGTAACTGAGTTCCAGCTTCCCACTTGCGAGATAAAATGGATTGGCTATGACACGTAGGTGGTTAGAAACTGACTCAGGCATAGCTAGTCAGCTTTATACAGAGTGGGCGTGGCTCGTTTGCCAGCTTACTGCTGCGAATCCTTTCATAAAACATAGTATATAGTTAACCGAAAATAAAACGTTATAGTAGTGTGTGGCTTGGTAATAAGAGCAGGTGAGTAAAGAACGTATTGATCAATGCACCAAAAAAAAAAAAATCCACACAGTGTCAAACAATATAATACTGGATCACGACACTAAGGTCCAATCCCATTTCTACCCCTTAGCCCTTCCCCTTTCCGCTACCCCTGGTTTCGCGCGTTCACGTGAAGGGGTAGGGGTGTCTTGATTGTCTTGTGGTTGGAGGGGTAAGGGGAGGAGCCAGATAGCCCTTCAAACGAAGATTTTTCGGGACCCCACTTCAAACGAAGGGGTATGAATCATCTCAGCGTAAACCGGCTACAGCGGCAACACGGTCGCCCGAGCGAACAAAAAGACCCACAAATGCAAGCATTATTGGCGTTAATAAAGATTTTAATGAGCATAAATCATTTGTTTTATGTTACATTCAATCGTGTGTTCATATTTACGGTGACGTTATTAAAAAAAAAAAGCTTGCTCACATCATGGCATTACAGACTGCGCGATAGTGCCACAACATATTTTCCCGTCTGATCAGGGCTGTGACCAGCAGAGACGCTGAGCGGGGGGCTGGTCGCCCCAATAATCAGAAATCGCTAAACTTTTTTTCTCAAATGTTGCCAATTCGATAGGGAGAGAATTAGGACCTAGATGACGTATGATGACGTGTAACGATCGTTCTTAGGTGAATATTTTCACCCCTACCCCTTGACACTCTGTTTCAAGGGACAAGGGGAAGGGGTATAAACTAGAATTGGGATTGGGCCTAAGACAAATGATTCATTCCAAGAATCATTGATGTATCAAATCAGGAACTCACTCAGGTCCTGTTCACACCTGATGTTAACATCCGATCACTGACCACTTGGTACGTTCACACTACAAATGCGTACGTGCGTCCCAGATCACCTCCGATTGTGATCACGATGCGTCTCCGAGACTTGATCACGCTCACACTTGTACGTAGCGCTGCGTACTTGTGATCGGATCACTCGAGACAGATGTTAAAACTTTCAAAACCATTGCAGCCTGGATTAAGGAGGGTGAGGAGGGGGGAAAAAAAAGTGTGTTTTCAAGTCTCCTGACTGATTTTGTGTGTGTGTGTGTGTGTGTGTGTGTGTGTGTTTGGCTGATGCTTTTTGGATGACATCAGCAAAAACTGCAGCTTTATTACATAACAAATTCACAAATGTAGAAAAAATCCTGGTCTGATCATCATGATTAATAATTCTAATATAACGATTGAGAGAAAAGAAAGGGGGGAGGGGAAAAAAAAAAAAACGCTGAATCTATGTGATTCGTTTCACGCAAGGAAAATCAAAAAAGCTCTTTAGTGGTGTGTGTGTGTGTGTGTGTGTGTGTGTGTGTGTGTGTGTGTGTGTGTGTGTGTTGTCCAGGCCAGTCATGCCCCAGCTGCACTTCATCAGAGGCGAGTCGACTCTCGGCGTGAGGAGCGTGAGGAGATCAGGGGGCTTTTCCATAAGCTCCACGATAAGCAGATTGCGGCTGTTTCCAGTACGCGTGCTGAATCACTGCGTTGCGTTGCGTTTCCCAAGTCGTAATCTTCCAATCCCAATTCAGGACACCGCGACACGGGTATCACCTGCACGGCCACATTTTTAACCACCTGGTTATTTAAGCATTTTGATTTTCGATCTGTCGTGTTTAAATGTGTGAGAACAGCTGCAACACCTCATGAACCCCGCGAAGCGACTCGGAATTCTTACATTTGAATACCGCGAGAAAATATTTCATCAAGGTCTACATCATCAGCACGTTTAAAAAAAAAAAAAAACCTTCGACGCCGTGTTCGTAATACGTCTGACATTCCCTACAACTGATTAATCAGGAAAAAAATTCTGAACGTAAAATCCAGAAGCAGAAACACTAGCACAAGAATTTTTTTTTCTTTTCATGTTGAGCAATCTGTACAGGATTAGTGCTCCAGCCCTTGGGACATTTCTTTGGCACTACCGTGCGGTTACAACGATCCAGAACAGAACAGAAAAGGGTTTCGTCACACGCTCTGCACAAAATCATCTCGAAGCCCAAACATAAAGAGCCGGCCAAGCAATGAGCTCAACGCGGTGAAGCTCCAGCGTGCAAATAAAAACAGAAAATAAAGAGCGGGTTGTGAGAAGCGAGGCCCGAGAACGGGTTGAGGCGTGAGCTGATAACCGGTTTCACGACGTATCGTGATATTCAACAAGGTTACACTTGAAACCAGGGCAGGGAGACATTATATCTAATATAATCCTAATAAATTACTTCACAACTCACTTTTCAGAGATATCAGGACATTTTTTATAGCTTAATATTTTTGAAAAACTATTACACGCTTGGACTGCTGTCTAGAATCAGTAAGATTTATTAAACTCTCAAACTCCTTATTTTTCCTGATTTATTTATTTAAGTGTTAATTTTTTTTTTTTTTTATAAATATGTATCATCAAACTCAGAGGAATATAATGCTGGAGTTTCGCTGGCGGACCTAAATATTATGATAGCCGCTAGTGTAGCGTAGAAATCTATTCAAGAATCGTGATATGATATTTTTGACATATCGCCCACCCCAATCAAAACTTTAAAAGAAACGCCAGAACCCGTGTTCCTGCCTCATGGCACTTTTTCTTTTTTTATAAAGCGTTTATATTCTTAAGATGAAATTTATCCCCATTCAGAGAGAAGAATAACTGCGTTTCATACTTAAGAGCCCATTTATCCAGTAAAATTGATACGTTTAGTTTGGTTTCTTGTTGCATAAATAAAACAAAAAGTAAAAAGTATTCGTTGATCTGATACCAAGGATCAGAATCGAGCTGATCCCGGAAAGAGAGAAGAAAGTTGGTGTCAGAGAGAAGAAAAAAAAATTTGATCTGATCCTGTAACAAATTCTTTCATCATCCCTCCATTTTCTCTCTCTCTCTCTCTCATTATCTTTCTATCTGTCCCTCTCTTTCTCACTATGTCTTCTTCTGTCCCTCTCATTCTCTCACCATGTCTCTGTCTCTTTGTCTCTCTCTCTCTCTCTCTCTCTCTCTCTCTCTCTCTCACTTTGCCTCTCTTTCTCTCAGCATCTCTCTCTCTTGTATCTTTTCATGAAGCGCTTCAGTTAAAAAGCACGTTGAAGCTCAGTAGCTTTTACAATATGGGTACGGAAATTAGCTGATACTCGACATTTCAGTATCCGGATCGGAAAAGAAAAACTGGGATCGTGGATCTCTGGATATCTCTAGAATTGTTATAACGATTACTCAGGAATATGGCAACGTAAAAAAAAAATATATATATATATATATATATATGTAAAATGTTTGGCACGTACGTGTAGATAATCACACGCGCTTTACAAGCGCTGAGAGAACGTCGGCGGTGTGAAACAAACGATTAAATAATTACACGAAACGACGACGTTCTTCTTTAGTCCAGATCTCCAGAACACGGTGTACTCGATCAGTCAAGGTGTGGTTTTGGTCTGAGGTTTACTCCGAGTTTTGCGCTGTAACTACGAGCGCGAGTCAAACGAAAACCTCCAAAGCGTGACACGAGAGAGTCGATTTCCCCCCAGAGGAATCCGAACACTTATTAAACGCTGGAGCACTTTTTCAAACGAAATGGACGTGATGATGAAAAATGATGCGCCGTTCGTGCCGCCTATGTGTAATAAACATTGCAAGATAAAACGTGAGGTGTTTATTGGACTTCCCGTCGTGAGCGAGCATGTAAGAAACGCTCACAGCCTTCAGTCGAGCACTGCGCAAACCGCAGCTTTATCTCCTCCTGATGTGGCTTCTGACTCTGTGTCACACACTTATCTATAAATACGGACAAAGAGAGACACCGAGCTTCATATTTATCATGACTTCAGCTATTTTTGTGTACATGTATAAGGAAATGTCTTTTGAGACATGCTAAACTGGTAGCTTAATTAATCAGCTATATTAGCGTCGTAGCTCCGGCGCAGAAACTAAAATAAAAAGCAAACGTCAGGCAGGAACATGAGGCGAAAGTGGTGTGGGTTTCGTTTCGGACTTTAATTAATTCCCCGAACGCTGGCCAGGCGAGGTGAAGCGAGTGCACTGGAGAGGAGCAGCTGGCTGAAAAACCGTCTGATGATAGCGGAGATTATATGACGTCATTGTCAGCGCATGAGAACCGCGCCGAAAAAATTGGCACTCGAGCGGCAGACTCATCGAACAAACCTTTAAGGGTTCTACCAGAGGAACAACCGCCAAGCTTCCTACAAGAGAAACCTTTCAGGTATTTCACGAATCTTTCAACGTAAACATCTTTAACGTGTTTCAAGATGGAGTTTTACGGGTGCGTTGAATAATTAAGCTTCCTACAAGAGAGCCCTTTCAGACAGTCTGGAGCAGGGTTCCACACAGAACCTTTAAGGCTTCTACGAGAGGGACAAGAACCATACGAGCGTCATACAAGAGAACCTTTCCAGATAGGAGAACGCTCCGGTGTAGGGTTCCACGCAGAACGTTTAAGGGTTCCAACACTTGAACAACCACCAAGCTTCCTACAAGAGAACGCTTTTAGATAGGGAAACAGTCCGGAGAAACTTTAAGGGTTCTATCAGTGGAACAACCAAGGGCTTCAACAGAACCCTTTCAAACACTCTGGAGTGCCACACACACACACACACACACACACACACACACACACCCCTTTCAGAAATCACGGTGATGAATGAAGCGCTAATAATATCTCTTTAAACGAAGAAGAAAACTATTCATGAACCTCGCTCTACTCTGATGTTACTTTAGCTCATTATAAAGCAGCGTTATAATTACTTATAAGACTCGTGTCATTTTTTTCCTGTTTGCGTTTAAAACGTCTCATGTATGACAGCCTAAGATCATGTCAGACAATATTATCAGAACTTCTAGAACATTGAAATATGTATATTTAATCAGTCTAGCCCTAATATAGACTTCACAGACTAAAAGCAACAATTACAAGATAAAAATATACAAAATTGATCAGAAACTTCAATTGTATGACACACAAGAGCTCAGAGTATCAACTGGCACCTGACACGGACTTCTTCATGGGGTGTTTAAAAGGTTTCATGCGTGTGCGCATGTATGTGCGTGCATGTGTGTGTGTGTGTGTGTGTGTGTGTGTGTGTGTGTACATGCGTGTCCACGCCCCATGTTCTGTGACTCACTATCAACCGGTGATCTCATAAATAAATAAATAAATAAATAAATAAATAAATAAATAAAAACAACCCTTGCTGAGATACTCTGCATAAATACTGAGGTAAATACCGCGTATCAACCAAATAAATACTGCGTCCGTAAACAAATCATTTGCTCGTTACGTGTCTCAAAATCGTTAATATGTTAATGTGAAACGGTGTTAGTGCATTCTTAATGACGCCGTCAGCTCAGAATGATGAGCGAGGCGTGTGTGACGGTCAGGAACTCCTCGTTAGCCTTGATTAATTAACAGGATTAGCATAACAATCGCATCATAATAGGGTTTAGGAACGACTTGCGTATTAAATCTTTATAACGAACACTTTTTTTTGTTGTTGTTTAAAAGTCTTTCTTCAACATGCTGGTCTATATTCACTTTGGTTAACACCTTCCTACATTACCCATAATCCCATGCTGATAGTGTTGCAGTAGAATTTAGTTCTCGCTTCATCTCGACTGAAACGGAGCGATGCAGCGGCGCTTTAGCGCTTTCCTTGAGCTAGATTTCTCAGCTCCACATCTGTTCACTCTGCTCAAACTTTCTTTAAATAAATAAATAAATAAATAAAAAAAAAAATAAAAAAAACAAGCTTCAAACTGCATTCAAACATCGCGCTTGCCATCTTGTAGAGCATTAACTAGCCAAGTCGAAGTTAGACTTCTCCCGTATTGTGTAGATGCATTGCATTCTGGGACTCTGAGTCCGGCATTCGCACCGACGTCTCTGCATCTCGGAAATATGGCGTTTAAACGTCACTGGGAAATGAACAGTGAGTGGGGGGGGGGGACTCACGCGTTATGGCGTTAACACTTCAGTTTGAGATCACTGAATTTCCTTCTCTTATTAAACGTCACCGTGACTGAGCTAGAAACGACGCTGGTGCACCACACAGCTGCTAACTTCTCACGGACATACAGGGGAAAAAGATTAAAATTAGCAAGTGGATCGCTGCGCATGTGACTAATATTTCCATAAACATATTTAACGTGTTTCAATATGTAGTCTGCGGGTTCTCCCG
Organism: Pangasius krempfi; assembly: GCA_037576825.1. Lineage (NCBI taxonomy): Eukaryota > Metazoa > Chordata > Actinopteri > Siluriformes > Pangasiidae > Pangasius > Pangasius krempfi. Next base: position 2,677,471 of record CM074986.1, read on the forward strand.
GGAGTCTGCGGGTTCTCCCGGGAGTCTGCGGGTTCTCCCGGGAGTCTGCGGGTTCTCCCGGGAGTCTGCGGGTTCTCTCGGGAGTCTGCGGGTTCTCTGAATAATTAAGGTTCCTACATGAGGCCCTTTTAGATAATGAAACGCTCTGATGTAGGGCTCTACACAGAACCGTTAAAGGTCCTACTTTAGAACACGGGCTGGGTGATATCACAATACAATATCGATACTGTCATATTTTATCACAATACACTTTTTCTAAGATATCGTTCACGTTGCTCTATATTTTTATTATTTAAAAAAAAAACTTCAAAAGTACAAACTCTGGACACAGTTGATTCGATGTTTCCGCTCCTTTCTGATTTTTGTTCATTTCTGTAGACATTAAGTACAAGGATCATCAAACTATTATAATTAAATGAAACATGACCGCCTTGCTTAGCAAACTCTGATATCGTGAAACATACCCATTGTGGAAATATAGCAGTATGATGGGACAAATATCACCACACCCTTACAAAGAAACCAAAAGTGTGCAGGAGGTGTGTAAGAGTGTATAAAAGGTGTATAAGGTGTGTACAAGACACGTATAAGAGGCGTGCAAGAGTGCGCGAGAGGCGTGCAAGAGGTGTATAAGACGCGAATAAGAGTGTATAAGAGTGCGCAAGTGGCGTATAAGAGTGTGCAAGATGCGAATAAGGGCGCATACGAGGTGTATGAGGCGTATGAGGGGTGCATGAGTGTGTATGAGTGTGCAAAAGGGGTGCATGAGTGTGTATGAGTGTGCAAAAGGGGTGCATGAGTGTGCATAATACGTGCATAAGTGTGCATGAGGGATGAAGGAGTGTGTACGAGTGTGCATGAGGGGTGCATGAGGGGTGCATGAGGGGTGTATAAGGGGTGAATGAGTGTGTATAAGGGGTGTATAAGAGGTGTATGAGAGTGTATAAGGGGTGAATGAGTGCGTATAAGGGGTGTATAAGGGTGTATAAGGGGTGTATAAGGGGGGTATGAGTGTGTGTATAAGGGGTGTATAAGGGGGGTGAGTGTGTGTATAAGGGGTGCATGAGGGGTGTATAAGAGTGTATAAGTGGTGTATAAGGGGTGAATGTGTGTGTATAAGGGGTGTATAATGGGGGTATAAGGGGGGGTATGAGCGTGTATAACACGTGTATGAGCGTGTATAATGGGTGTATAAGACGTGTATGAGCGTGTATAATGGGTGTATAAGACGTGTATGAGCGTGTATAATGGGTGTATAAGACGTGTACGAGCGTGTATAAGACGTGTACGAGCGTGTATAAGACGTGTACGAGCGTGTATAAGACGTGTACGAGCGTGTATAAGGGGTGTACGAGACGTGTATAAGGGGTGTACAAGACGTGTATGAGCGTGTACAAGACGTGTATGAGCGTGTATAATGGGTGTATAATACGTGTATGAGCGTGTATAATACGTGTATGAGCGTGTATAATACGTGTATGAGCGTGTATAATACGTGTAT
>CM074986.1:2679424-2701813 GCA_037576825.1 Pangasius krempfi
TGTAAGACGCGTATAAGACGCGTACGAGCGTGTGTAAGACGCGTATAAGACGCGTATGATCGTGTATAAGACGCGTACGAGCGCGTATAAGACGCGTACGAGCGCGTATAAGACGCGTACGAGCGTCTTTAAGACGCGTATAAGACGCGTATGAGCGTGTATGAGCGTGTATAAGACGTGTATGAGCGTGTATAAGACGCGTATGAGCGTGTATAAGACGCGTATAAGACGCGTATGAGCGTGTATAAGACGCGTATGAGCGTGTATAAGACGCGTATGAGCGTACACACAGTAAGTAACAGGGATGTTTAATGTACACTCAGTAACACCTTGTGATCTCTGTGAAGGATATAAAACATCTTGTGTTTTGACTCTTTTATTAAACACGTTTATTTCCTCCTCTCAAACACTTGGAGACAAAAGGACGGTGTGTTGTGATTTTTTTGCCTTACACTGATTATGAGAAGTTTAAGCTGGTAACCAGCCAGTTAACTAGCAGTGTTAATCCCTAATCCTAGCCAGCTAACCCAGTTAAACAAGCAGGAAGGTTAGCAAGAAGCTCGACTGGCTTGGAAACACTGTCTAGTTTGTAGCTCGACCGCTAAATAAACCATTTTATCTTCAGAAAATTAATCGAAGTAAAAACAAATCGGATCGAATTTAAACATTTTAACGGACAAACAGAAAACTAGCCAGAAAGCCCACTAGCTTTCGTTAGACATTACAACAATTCTGACATGTCAAGCTAAATAAATAAACACACTGTTTTATCAACCATCTCGATTATATTTTTATATTAAAAAGAAATGTAAACTCACCCAAATAAATGTCTCCAAAGGACCCGGAGCCGATTTTCCTCCCGAGCCTGTATCTGTTCCCGACTCTCAACTCCATCGTAAAAAAAATATAACTAAATTACACAGCTAGCAAAACAGCTAGCTCTACCAAAAAATACAGAAAGGATGTACGTAATTATATCGATAAAACTATAAAAAAAATAACAACAACAACAATACGCGAAGTCTATCTATATTCTCTCTGTCTGTCTGTCTCTCTCTCTCTTCCGTGCTCAAGTCACTCTCCAGGCTCCACAGCTGTGCTAAGCTACACTAACGCTAAAGCTAATGCTAAGCTAATTCCCCTTCAATAATTATCCCAGTTTTTTCACCATTTGTTTTCTAACATTCCGAGCGTCGCACCATCACAATATCGGGCTCGACATGAAGTCTAAAGTGTCAAATTTATGCTCCGGATGTTTTCTTTTTAAAAACGAAACGTTTAAAAAAGGATGAAGGCGGATTTACTTTACATTGGAGAGAAAAAAAAATACATATACATATACACTGGAGCCTTCTTAGCCCTCTTCCGCCGCTCTACCGTTTACAGCCCTCGTACGTCTGACGCCATTAAAGGGTACGCCTTTTGCGTGACGACGTCACTTCCTGTAGCAACAGCGGGGAAGGTAGAATGTGATTGGTCGGCTGTGGATTTTTCTTTTAAAAAGGGGAGGGGCGTTCGAGGAAGCTTTACACAACAACGACGACAACAAAAGGCTCGGCTGCTAGGCTTCTTTTGTTCGCTTCAGCCAGTCCTGTCATGAAAACTCTAACTTTTAAACAACATTTACACTGAAGTATTAGTTAAAAACTTTTAGTTACGCTATAAACTTGTTAAAAATGTGTATTGAATTAGACCGTAGCCTATTTATCAAGTAAAGAGAAAAACGAAGGACTGTTACAGAAAAAATATCAACAAAAGCACTACCTGAAGTGTTTTATTCCTCTTATACAACAGCAGTTTGCCAAAAATGACACTTTTTGGTTTATTAATCAACGACATGTCATACTTTTTATCCATTTTTAGTTACGGTTAATGTTGTGGAACCTCCATAAAAACAAATTAGTTCCTGTCAGTACTTACTTTATAGCAGCTAAACAGTCATCACTTCACCAGCCTCTGTTTTTTCCTCCCTCTTAGTTAGTAAGTTAGTTAGTTAGTTAGTAAGACCAAATCACAGCTTGCCATATCCTATCATGAAAATTCCCACTTTTCAAACCACAACTAGGTTGAAATATTAGTCTCTACTCTGATAAGATATTTTTTCAGTGTTAAAAGTGTGTTTACAAACACAAAAAATATATATATATATATATATATATATATATATATATATATATATATATATATATATATATAGTCTATAAGTTCTATATAGGAAAAGAACATGCCAGGGTGTGCTGTTATAGGAAAATAATCAACAACAGGTTGGTGTGATTCAGCCCGACAAGAAGCATCCTCTAATAACACATCCTGAAGTGTTTTATTCCTCTTATACCACAAAATTTAGCAAAAAAGTACACATTAATTTATTAATCAATGATACACCATACATTTTGTTCAATTTTTGTTATGTTTAATGTTGTGGAACAGTCACAAAAGAATTTAGCTCTTGTTATCACTCATTAACTCATTTTTTTCTCTCTCTTGAAGTTAATAATAAAAAAACAAATAAAAAAAGACGCAAGTTGTCATGTTACCAAGAAACGTGTAGGGGCAGAATTCCGTGACCTGAAGACTTTCCTCTGCTGGAAAACTTACTGACTGTTACAAAGAGCCGGAGACTCCGTCAATAAATTATTAACGAATTAACGACATGCAATACTTTTATTAATTTATATTTATGGTTAGTGTTGTGGAATGTCCGCGAAACAAGCTAGGATCCATATGTTATCATTACTTTAGAGAAAATATAAACAGTTTTTTCTGTCTCTTGAAGTTTGTCATATCCTGTCATGTCCCACTTTTCAAACCACAAATAAATATTGAAATATTAGCGTCTTCACTGAAGTTGATATAGAATCAATAACTAATTTAAATAAGCTCTTTAATGTAATCCTATGATTCGCAGCTGCATTAGTATAAGAGCTGCTGTTATAGACGATTAATCAACACCTTCTGACTAATCAGATTCGAGAATTCAACAGCACTGTGGCATAATACAAGATAATCTATCTATCTATCTATCTATCATACAAAAGAAACAATAGAGGTAAGCCATTTTGCAGTTGTCCCAACTGACTGCTCTATTGTATAGAAGCTTTAAACTGCTCATGTTACAGAGGACAAGGGCTCATGGTGTGTGTTTGGTAGGGTGTGTCCTATGCAAAACCATCGTGTTAAACCCAGTTCATACTGGTTTAACCTGTCAGAAAGGCAGCACATCCTTGTGTCTATAGGGAAGCAGTTTCTGGAATGATAAATGGGTCAGTAATCCACACACTTTGCACATGCAGCCTGATACTACTCTGAGCATGGTGCAGAAGTAAAATGTAAACAATTCAGTCTAGTAGGAAATGTTCAATATTCAAATCACATTAAAGACAATATGCACACAGAATTTGACCTGAATTATTTATAGTCTATAGTCAGCACAAGCTATAGGAGCAATGAAACTAGCTCTGAATCTTGACAAATACAGCCACACCCAGCAAATTCCATGTACACACACAGCCTGAACACAACATGACTGACAGGTAGGTAAAGAGACACCTCCTTGTCCTGATTGGTTGGATTTGTGAGGTGGGTTACTGTCTGTGTGGAGTTTTGTGTGTTCTACTTGTGTTCTTCCAGGACTCTAAATTGCCCCATAGATGTAAATGTGTGTGTGTATGAGTGTGTGTGGTGCCCTGAAATGGACCGGTTTCCCATCCATGGCATATTTCCGCCTCACGCTCAGTGTTCCCGGGATAGGCTCCGGATTCACTGACATAAAGCACTTACTGAAAGTGAAAGAATGAATGAAGATAAAGGCCACATAAACCCTCTTACCGATCACACCTCAAGTATCAACCTCTTATCTCTGGTAGATGAGGCAGACCTTTGACCAAGGTTAAGTTCAGGAACAGTTTTTCTCTAAACAGCTAACAGTATTTCAGTTATTGATGCATCCTGTCAGTTTGGAAGGACTTGGTTGGACATTTTATACATTTTATATCACTCTACTCTAATGAGACTCTCCAGCTTGGACAGTGGAAATTTCTGGCCTTCATTGTTATATTTTTTTCATTTATAATTCATGTGACATTTCTTTACCTGCAATTTAAAATGGCAGTCTTATCTCATGGACAATGCTATTGCTCTGCTATGAGACATTTTTTTTCTCTGCTGTTCCTGCTGCTACACTTTTCTTTATCTACCTAAATTGCATAATACAGTAGGGTCTACAGTTAATGCAGTGGTGCCCTGTCCATTGGGGCAGGATAGGCAGAGCCCCACCATATACAGTATATCAGCTGTTCAACCAATTTTAATCTCCATAATGCCCTCATTCAAAAAATCTATACATTTTAAATTCCATTGAAATACTAATTACCTCTTTTAATTAAAAAACAATGCCGCTATTTGACAGATATAAGCCATTGATCCATTGATTTGCTCACCTTTGTTGATGTTGTGCAATCTTCAGGCAGCACGCTCACTGCCCCATTTAGTCTTGTAGAGTTATTAGTGCAAGTCTTAGTGGTCAAAAATGGGAATAGAGGCCCATTGGGGTGAGAATCGTGCTGCCCCAATAATCAGGGAAGGAACAAAGGACAGGGCTGAGTTTTCAAAAAGCATCGCAAAGTTAAGATCATCTTTTTTGGGAGAGTGATGCTCTTGCTACCATTTAACAAAGATCTTTGTGCTTCAAAGCTTTTGAGAAACTCGGCTCAGGACAGTTAATGACATGGTTGTGGATTTTAAAACCAAACTGGGATAGTTTAAAAATACTGTGCAGCCACGAAGATTTTGTTTTATAGCAAATAATCAGAAGCAGAAGTGTAAGTGCAGACAGTGTGTCTGTGAAGTACTAAACCATTTCTATATATATATAAGATAAAGGAGAACAGGAATTATGGAAGAAATAATGTCCTTAGAGTACATTAGAAATGTGTGCGCACCACTGTGACCTTAGGCAAAAAGACTAAGAACAAAATAGGAATGATGTGTATCCCTATTCCAATACCTGAATCTTTTGGCTGGGGGTTTACAGTTTCATGTCTTTCATGTGGTTTTTGAGATGTAAGTTGGGTTAGACACTTTCTGCGTGGAACACAGTTGAACAAAGGTATGTCTAAAAGTGCTCAAAATGGCCTGCTAGACTGTACGCTGGATGACTGTGTGTATTCAACTCTCAACTGTCCATTAAAAATTCACTAGATAGTAGCCTGTAGCATAACCCTAGTGTAAAAGTGTCTCAATTTAATTTTAGTTTTTGAGGTTTATTGCTGGTTTGCTGGTTGATTGACTTTATTTATTGTTTGCACTGGTCTCTTACATAGTTTAGTTAGTTTAGTTAGCATGCTCTGTGTTTTTTGTTTTTATTGTATATTTTGTACTTTTCTCACACTGTTGTGTATTTGCTACTGTATTATGTGTTGTATCTTGAGGAATGGCAATAACTCATTCGTCTATTCTTTTTTTTGGTTCCTATTGTCTTGTCTTGTACTTTATTAATTGCTGACCCATGTTGTCGTGTAACAGCAATGACTCTTGGCCTTCGCTCATCGCTCCAGGGAGGAATTGCGCCGTGTCAGCGATGACGTCCCGAAATGACTCACAGCACAAGCAGATTATTCCCACACATGAAAACTCTGCGTGATAACCGAGTCATCATCCAGACCTCAAACGAGGAAGAGTGGTAATAACGATAATCATCTCTATTTCCCCATGACATGGACAAGGACAACATGGCTCCTGTGTTTGCAGGTCAGATTTATCAATGACAAACAGTCAACAGGTTTGTTGATGTGGGTTTGACGTGAAACTAAAAGACAGAGAGATGAAAGCTGAGCGAAAGCAGCTTCCAGTGTGATTCAGGACCAATTTAACTACACTGCTAGAAAAAAAAAGGTTCTTCTTTAAAATATTCTTAGCGTCCTAAAAGAGCTCACTACACTGTACTCTACACAATACATTATAATTACACCGCAATTTCTAGGAACTGTAAAACAGATATAATGTGTGTTCTACCTTTTGCTTAATTCTATAATATTGGCACCCCTGTCTCAATACTGTGGTGTTGGAACCATTATCTGCACGTTGGGTGCAAAAGTTTGCCTCCACCATGTTTTCAAAGTTAAAACTGAAGTGTGGGTGTATCTTACAGCGAGACAACAATCTAAACCACAAGGCCAAACCAACAAAGAAGAGTTTGAAAAGAATTAAAAGTTTGAAAAGAACCACAACTCTCTCTAAATCAAATCTAAAAAAGGCAATGTATTTGAGAAACGTATACGCAGAAAAATCTGCTCAGAGAATAGAGAGAAAAGCTGTGATCTGAAAACTGAGGTGGGGAAAAACCTTGCAAGCATGATTTTGTTTTCTTTCAGATTAATATCTTAACATGATTCTGAAGCCTAATGAACTAAATGTCTTGTTGCTGTAAATTGCATTTCTTTATCTGCCTGATTTTCCATTCAACTGTATCCATCTATAGGACGATAAACAGATGCAAAATTGTAGTTATGCAGATAAAATATAGAATAAAAACAGAACAACAAATCAACCAGGTTATTATCAGAGAAAATATTAAAGATGGAAAACACCACCGGATTATCAGCAGGACGTCACGACCATTAAACATCTCCATTTAAAAGTGTAATTTCAGGAAAGTGCACCACCTTTGAAGCTTTTGTTCATCAAATATCTCCTTTTAAATGTAATTTCAGGAGATTATACAAATTCTACACAGTTTCTAAGATTTTTTTAAATTAAATCTCTTTTTAAACATCATTTCTAAAACGCATACAAATTCTAAGGTTTTTTTTTTTGCCATTAAAAGTCTCAGTTTAAATGTGTAATTTCAGCAAGGTACACGATTTCCACGCTTCTGTTTTCATTAAATGTCTCCCTTTAAGTGTGTCGCTCCAGGAAATTAACACGTTTTTTTTTTTAGATCATTACAATAGGAGGCGTTTTTTCCTGGGAATACCGGAGGAGTATCTGCCATCTTACTTCCTGTCTCAGTTGACTCTGAACCGGATGTGGGTGTGTCTCCTCGCGGCTGTGTAGGACCGTCCACAGTCACACGGATCGCGTTACCACTATGAAGTCCGGTTTGTGATTGGACAGCGAACAGCCAATGGCTGAAGAGGCTGAGATGAGAGTCACGTGGCAGATTTGGGCTCGGTGTGGAGTCACGTGGACGGCAATGCGCTGGTGTGCGCGAGCTCAGAGCTCTTAAACCGGAATTAACTGTTAATGCTGTGGGAAAATTTTGAAAAGCACACACACACACACACACACAAATTAATGTGATGAATATAATGAGGCTCCAGGATCTCTCTCTCTCACACACACACAGACGGGACACAACACATGACAACACACCTACACACACACACTTCAAGTTGTAAAGAGTGTAACAATGTGGGACAAGAGCACAAAGACACACAAACACACACTCAGAGAGAGAGAGAGAGAGAGAGAGAGAGAGAGAGAGACTGAATTAGTCCATCGCTGAGGTTTTTAATGTTGTGTCCCATCTGTAAAGGACCCAGTGACACCTAGTGGCCATTCACGGCAACAGCACTATTTTTGCACAACAGATAGATAAAGCTAATCTTACTCCTTATAGTACCTCAAAATACTGACTTAGTACCTCAAAATTCTGACTTAGTACCTCAAAACACTGACTTAGCACCTCAAAATTCTGACTTATCTAAAAATATTGACTTAGTACCTCAAAATTCTGGCTCAGTATCTCAAAGTACTGACTTTAGTACCTCAAAATTCTGACTTATCTACAAATTTTGACTTAGTACCTCAAAATTCTGGCTCAGTATCTCAAAATACTGACTTTAGTACCTCAAAATTCTGACTTAGTACCTCAAAATACTGACTTAGCACCTCAAAATTCTGACTTATCTAAAAATATTGACTTAGTACCTCAAAATACTGACTTTAGTACCTCAAAATACTGACTTTAGTACCTCACAATTCTGGCTTAGTATCTCAAAACTTTGACTTAATATCTCAAAATACCGAATTAGTACCTCAAAATACTGACTTACTTCAAAATTCTGACTTAGTATCTCATTATTCTGACTTTAGGACCTCAAAACTTATTATCTAATTCTGACTTAATACCCAAAAATACTGACGTATTATCTAAAAACTCTGATTTATCATCTCAAAATGTCTTATTACTGCATGATTATGTCGAAATATTTTTACTACTTGCATTGCTCTATAATAATATATATATATATATTTTTTTTTGAGACAATAAATCAGAAATTGTAGATATTAAATCAAAGTTTCGAACCACTGCTTTAAAAAAGCAAGGAGTTCATTACTATGGCAACATTCAGTCATTCACGCCAGGCAACGTACGGAAAATCTCGCGATATTTGACCTCGCAACGATTTTTATGGAATATTACTGTGGAAAACAACAAATTTTGTTAAATATGTGATAGATAATTACGAATAATACACAACACGACTAGGAACATTAAAAAACAAGTAAAAAAAAAAAGAGTTTTGGTGTCAGTTGGTTTTCAGTTCGCAGTCGGTCCTACCGGAACGCTTTGCAATAACCAGTGTTGTCGCACGGACCCACTTTCCCGCAACGCACCGCCGAGAGCACAGTGCTGTGGCTGAGCTGTAAGTATTGTTTCATTTTCATTTCACAAGTTTGTGCTTTATTGTATGACAAACAGAACATTCCGCGCTAATCATCTCCTCATGTTTAAATGATGGATATCAGGAAAAAGTGCTAAACTGTCCGCGATTGTGATTTATATCCGGTCACATGTGACAGCAACAAGCATTGTTTACTGTTCGTCTAATTACTTCTTGAGTCTTTTTTTCAGTGATGATGTGTATATACATATTAATCTCTAGTTGTATTTATTTTATGTACACTCTGTGATTTAGAGATGTGTTACAGACACTGCTAACTTGTTTAATAATAGTTCACTAACAGATAGAGTGTGCTCTCTCATTTGCTGGAGGCGATGGAGAAGCTGCAGGGTTTTGAGTTCTGGAGGAAGACTCTTCGTGCTGCACGCTTCGTCCTCGCGCCCATGGTGGACCAGAGCGAGCTCGCGTGGAGGCTGCTGAGCCGCAGGCACGGAGCGGAACTGTGCTACACACCGATGCTGCACGCGCAGGTGTTTGTACGCGACGCCAACTACCGGCGAGAAAATCTGTACAACGAAGTGAACCCTGAGGACCGCCCTCTCATCACACAGGTGAGCTCTGACACACCTGCCTCACCTTTCTGCTGAGTGATAGACATGTGCAGTGTTACAGTCTCCTCCAGGGGGAAAGTTCCCCAAGTACCCCACGCTGAAGAACCACAAGTCCTCGGGGCCGTGGAGTCAGAACAGATCCAGCTCCTCCCACTGTTCTGGACTGATGTTATGTTCAGGTCCAGCAGGAACTATAGTAATTAAGAGATGAGTGAAACTAAACGCAACAATAACAAAGTGTCAAGGCACACTATCCACGAAAGAAGCTTTTCTCATTGAGAAAGACGTTTTCTCAAGCCTTCCATTTTTTCCTACCAAAACTACCATGTCATAATCATGACCTCTGAACTCATGCTCACAAACTTCCAAGGAGGACTTGAAGGCGTCTTAACTGTGGCGTTAACTGTGTCCTTAACTGTGGCGTTAACTGTGTCCTTAACTGTGGCGTTAACTGTGTCCTTAACCGTGGCATTAACTGTGTCCTTGACAAAACATACACACCGTCATAATCGCGACCTCTGAACTCATATGCACGAACTTCCAAGGAGGACTTGAAGGCATCTTAAGCATGTTGTTAAGCTTTTTGTTAACAGTGTTGTTAACTGTGTTAAGTATGTTGTTAAATGTGTTAGCTGTGTCGTTATCTGTGTGGTTAAATTGTGGCATTAACTGTGTGGTTAACTGTGGCATTAGTTGTCATTAACTGTGTTGTTAAGCGTTTTGTTAAAGGTGTCGTTAACTGTGTTAAGTATGTTGTTAAATGTGTTATCTGTGTCGTTAACCGTGTCGTTAACCATGTCGTTACCTGTGGCGTTACTTGTGGCATTAACTGTATTGTTCCATGTTTTTGAGCGCCTCTTGGGTTAGGGGTTTAGGGTTATAGGAGGGGTCAATCTTTTTTTTTAAGTCTGTTATAGAATTTGGCCAAGGCTTTTATTGAGATATCATATGGTGTGACAAGTAATAGTCTAAAAAAACAGCTAAAATTGGCTTCCTGTTTATACCCTACCATCTTATGTTGATGTTTTGTGTCATTTGTTTCCACAGTTCTGTGCAAATGACCCAGAGGTGTTTGTCCAGGCAGCACTTTTAGCTCAGGACTACTGCGACGCCATCGACCTCAATTTAGGATGCCCTCAGATGATCGCTAAACGCGGTATTGCTTCTTCTTATAATATTAATGTGTAATAGTATTATTTACATATTACTGTAATATTACTTATTACAATAATATGTAAATATTTATTACATACATGTGTTGCAACGTTTTAGGTTTAAAAACGTAGCAGTCCAGAAGTAAACATTCAGAGAAAGCTAACTGCGATCCTCTTAAAGCAACAGTTCAGCCAAAAATGCAATGAACACAGTGTCCCTTTACTCAAACCCGGTCAATCAGCCATGGCAGGTTTGTTGTTTGAATTTTGCTTATTTAGTTTTGAATTGGAGCTTCTAGGCTAATGTAGCTAATGATTAAGGAAAGCAGATGGCTACCAGTTCAGCATCATGAAAACTGCACGTCAAAATCATCACATGCACTAACAAATCGCATACAACAATGTTCTTTTTTTTCTCTGAAAGGTATCTATTTATTTTTTTACTCTGTATATTTTTCTATGAAAAGTATCTCACAAATTAACATCTTACAGTACTTTATCGTGACACTGTATCTCGCTGTAAAGTATCTCACTCTAAATCATCTCGTACAATAAATTAGCCCACACTGTAAAGTATCTCGCACTGCAAACGATCTCAGTGTACTGTAGCTTGCTCTGTAAAGTATTCCTCCCTGTACAGTATCTTACTCTGTAAATTACCTCACTGTACAGTATCTTGCTCTGTAAAGTATTTCGCACTGTACAGCATCTTGCTGTCTGTAAAGTATCTCGCTCAGTCTGTATATTATCTTACACTGTTTAGTATCTAGCTTTGTAAAGTAACTTGCTTTCAAAGTAAGGTATCTCACACAAAGTATCTCACACTGTAAATGATCTCACCGTACAGTATCTTGCTCTGTAAAGTACCTCAGTGTACTGTATCTTGCTCTGTAAATGATCTCACTGTACAGTATCTCTTGCACTCTGCACATCTCTTGCTGTCTGTAAAGTATCTCGCTCATTCTGTATATTATCTCACTGTGCAGTATCTAGCTTTGTAAAGTAACTTGCTTTCAGAGTAAGTTATCTCACACTGTAAAGTATCTCACACAAAGTATCTCACACTGCAAATGATCTCACCGTACAGTACCTTGCTCTGTAAAGTACCTCAGTGTACTGTATCTTGCTCTGTAAAGTTCCTCAGTGTACTGTATCTTGCTCTGTAAATGATCTCACCGTACAGTATCTTGCTCTGTAAAGTACCTCAGTGTACTGTATCTTGCTCTGTAAATGATCTCACTGTACAGTATCTCTTGCACTCTGCACATCTCTTGCTGTCTGTAAAGTATCTCGCTCATTCTGTATATTATCTCACTGTGCCGTATCTAGCTTTGAAAAGTATCTTATGTAACATGTAACATTGTATATATCAATGTTTTGTGTTTTTTTTCTACGAAAGGTCACTACGGTGTGTTTCTGCAGGATGAGTGGGACCTGCTGGAGAGAATGAGTACGTCTCCCTCCACTTACAAACCAGAGCAGCAAAGTGCTTTAAAAAAAGAAATTGGTTCATGAATTTTTGTTTTTACAGTTAAATTAGCCAACGAGAAGCTCTCCGTGCCCGTCACGTGCAAAATCCGGGTTTTTCCAGAGGTTGAGAGAACTGTGAAATATGCCAAGATGCTGGAAAAAGCGGGTTGCCAGGTATTAACCCTTGATTATGCTGATTTTATAATTATTTAATCTGTGTGTCAGTGGATTTAGGTGCAGATTTCAGTCTGCTTTTCTGTTGCAGTTGCTCACTGTTCACGGCAGAACCAAAGACCAGAAAGGAGCGCTGACCGGAGTGGCCAGCTGGGAGCATATTAAAGCCGTACGGTGAGATTTTTCAATTCAATTCCAGTTTTCTTTTCTAAACAGGTAAAAAATAATAATAATAATAATAATTTATGTTTCCAAAATCATCTGTGTTGTTTTTTTTTTCTTCATTTTTATTAGAGAAGCTGTGAACATCCCGGTTTTTGCTAATGGAAACATTCAGCACCTGAGTGACGTGCAGTGCTGCATGGAGGAGACGGGAGTGCAGGGCATCATGAGTGCAGGTGGTAGATCTGAGAGAAGACTATAATTATATAAAACATGGAGGAATGTGTTTTATCGTAATTTAGCACCATTAATAAACCAGTTGTGTTTTTGTGCATTGACAGAGGGGAACCTGCACAACCCGGCGCTGTTCGAGGGCCGTAACCCACCCGTGTGGGAGATGGTGGAGGAATATCTGGAGGTGGTGAAGAAACACACGCCCAGCACGCTATCACACGTCCGAGCTCATCTTTTTAAACTCTGGCATCACACGTAAGTCACAAACCAACAAATGTACAGTATCTCACATTGACAATATCTCACTGTAAAGTGCAGTATCTTGCTCAGTAAAATGTCTCACTCTAAATACAGTATCTCACACTATCATGTATCTCACAGTGTAAAGTACAGTATCTCACTCAGTAAAGTATCTGTCTCAGTAAAATGTCTCACACTCTAAAGTACATTATCTCACACTGTCAAGTATCTCACAGTGTAATGTACAATATCTCAGTGCAAAGCACAGTATCTAACTATAAAGTATCTCACACTGTCAGGTATCTCATAGTGTAAAGTACAGTCTCCCTCTGTAAAGTATCTTTCTCAGTAAAATCTCTCACTCTAAAGTATAGTATCTCACATTGTAAAGTAAGAATCTCACACAGTCAAGTATCACACTGTAAAATATCTAAAAAATATGGTTAATTCAGCCAAGAGTACAGCTATTCTTTTGTTATACTCACACTGTAAAGTATCTCACATTGTAAAGTATCTCACTTATAGCTATTTCCTTTTTTTTTTTTTTTTTTTTTTTGGACATTTCATCTCTCAGGCTGCAGATCCATCAGGACCTGAGAGAAGATTTGGCCAAAGCAAAGAACCTGGCAGGAATTGAGGAGGTGAATAGACAGCTGAAGCAGCGCTGCCAGGTACACACCCGAGACAAAATCACTGCTTTTTTTGTTTCCAATCTCGGACTTACTAGTTTGTTTCATTAAAAACATCGTGTCCATGGAAACCACCCATTTACATTGGTAAATCACTAGTGTAAAATATTTCATACTGTTTGTGTGTGTGTGTGTGTGTGTGTTGTGTTTTTTTTTTGAATAAATATTCATGGTACAACACTTTTATAACCAGATAGCACTGACATTTTTCAGGAAACTGATTAATAAATGTATTGATGCTTTAATATATTACATGATGTCCAGAGACTGTGATGATTTGTACAGGAGGAGATGGGGAAGGATGAATCGGACCGACATCAGACCGGACTGCCTTTTCCTCATTGGATCTGTCAGCCATACGTCAGACCAGCGTGAGTCACAGTCTTTCTGATTCAGTGCCTGTTGCCTGATCGTGACGTGTATAAACCATTTACGTCAAAAAGATCATGACACGGAAAAATATCGGAACTCATTCTCTTGCAGCCGACACCGAAACCTGATTTTATGGCTTATAAAAACTAGATAATAATAATTTCACTAGTTAATAGCAGTTAACAAATTTGTAATTTTTAAACGTAATAGATAATTAATATTATTAGCTAGTGGTAATGGATACAGAATTATATCAAGGTTAAATATGTCCTCCAGATAAACTGAAAAATAAACGAAGGAATAAATAAATAACTTGATAAAACCATTTAAAATGTAAATATAAAAAACACAAAATTATCTATGCATTATTGCTTATATTTATTTGTCTTTATTCACTCATTTAAGTTTTCTTTATATTTATTTTTGTATTTAGGTGTTTCTTCCTTAAATATCATATTTTTTTTATTAATTTGGTTACTTTTTCCTGTATTCATTTATTTCTTCTTTAAAAAAAAAAAAAAATTCTATCTTTAGAAATTTATTTCTGTATTTCTTCATCCATATGATGATAAAAGGTCACAATTTTAATAGTTAACAATAATGTTACTATTTTAAAAGCTAGAAGGAAATTTCACTACCTAATGTTAATTTTATACATAGAAATTATCATTGCATCTGAATTTTTTGTCACAGATTTATATAAAATTACTATTTGCTAGTAAAATTATATTACTACTAGCTAGTAGTGATTTTACTATATTCTGTAATTTTTTTTTTCTGATATAAAGTAAATCATTTTAGCGACCTAGCATTTAAAAAACAAACAAAAAAAACAAATCAGCACACAGATTTAGTTGTTTTACACCAGATATCAAGCAAATATAACCAGTAATGCTACTTTGTAATGCTATATCTTTCATTATGGAAATTATTCATATAAAACTGGTGACTGTCAGTTGACTCTGTGTTAAACGGTGCAAGTGGAAGATCATTAACGATGTCGGACGAGAAGTGGAGGCAGGAATCGCTGTCTCTGGATTCGACTCCATCTTTCGTCACGATGCAAACCTCCATAATTCTGAGTGGTGAGACGTGCTGCTGTTTGTGCAGGCCGAAGGATCCGAGCAGCGAGAACGGCGTGAAGGCGGTGAGCGGGAAAAGGGCGTTGGAGGACAGCGACAGCTCCAATGACTCGCTCTCCAAGAACAAGCAGAAGAAGAAAGTCAGGAACCCGCAGAAGAACTTCTGCCCCGAGCTCAAACGTAAGGCAGGATGACGGATTTTTAAGTTGTTTTTTTTTTAAGTATATCTCTGTATAGTATGTTTTAGTTGTGTATTTATTTTTAAGCACGCATTCTGCTATTTTATAAAACTTGCGTATAAATATGTTGTAAAGAAATCTGATGATGGTACAGTCCATCAAGAGACAAACCATCAGTACATGAGGGAGAATTTCTTCCTTTCTTTTTCCCCTCCATAGATTTGCATACCGTTACTGATGTGCATGAACTCAATTCTGCCTCATAGATAAAAAGGTCTTCCAGATGACTGACTGTAAAGATTTAATCTTTTTTCCCCCCCTTCATCTGCAGCAAAGTACATCAAATGTGAGCAATGTGGGAATCCCAAAGTAAGTGTTCTTTCATTTATACGCATAATATATTCATCATTTATTTATTTCCCTGACTTTTGTAGAGTATTTACGCTGATATGTAAATTCATACTGATGATATTGAATCGAAATGATGAGAAAATGATGATTTAAGAAGAAGGCGTCAGGATTTGTATATTTAGATCTGTACTGTTTATCGCTCCTGCAGGGGAATAAGTGTGTCTTTAACTTGTGTCGTGGCTGCTGTAAGAAAAAGGCTTATAAGGAAGTCGCAGATTGTCCAGGTCAGTTTACACCTTTAATGGATATATATAAAAAAAAAAAAAAGAAGCTTTAACGGTAATGAAGGTGACTGAGTTTTAATAAAGTGTTGTGGACATCAATGAAATAGCTTATTGGATATTTAAAATCCAATTTTCTTTCATCCAGAGATTCTTTGTAAAGAATTTATTTTTCTAAAATCAAATTTTGAGCATTTTATGGGCTGTTCAAACGGAGCCGTACTGACTACTAAATATTGAGAGAGATTTTTTCTCCCGTACACACATCAAGCATTTTTCCACCCTATTGCTCATCCTTTTTTTTTTTTTTCCTTCTCTGCAGGTCACGGCTTGAGGTTCAAGACGAAAGCGCAGAAGCAGAACGTCGCAGTCCAAACAGAGATATCGTCCTAAACCTCTGCGTCGCTCGGGTTCCGGCTCGGACTTTGCTAAGCGTTCGGTTTTAGCATCCGCAGTCATGCTGTAAACGCAACAATACGAGTGTATCCTACTCACATACACGTATGCATTGAAACCGAATACTGCTGCTGAAGAGTAACAACTTATTACTACTTTAGACAGGAAAACATAATCACACACGATTAAAATCCGTAACTTGCAGAGAATAAATTTTATACATAGGGTTTACATGTAGCTACAACGTTGTTTTAGCTAAGCCCCGCCCCCAAAAGGTTGCCAATATGCTGTAAACCTCGGCGTTGTGGCTGTTTTACACTTTAATCCTCAGATATTAAATGGAACAGACAGAATACAGGGCTAACTTATTCAAACTAAGCAAACACCTGTTCTGTTTTAACGGGTTTTTAAAAAAAAAAAAATTATTAATTTATTTACATTTAGTTTTAAACGTAACAGGTAGCCAATATTTTCACATGTTCAATCAACACCAAAGTTGAATATCAGTTTCTGCTGATGTTCTACATTTGCAACAGTCAGACGGGAGAATGTTGACGCTCTTGGGAAATCAGGATATTATGTCAGAGCTGGATTTACCAGCACATGATCTGAACACAGCTTGGAAATTGAAATCTAGTGTAGTATCCTCGAGGTACATGAAACTGCTGTTTTTTCTGAGGATCATCTGTGACATTTCCACTGCTTTGTGTTTTTAACATTGAGGTTTTTACAATGAATAAAACTTTTAAAGTTCTTTTAAGCAATGATCTGCTCCACTTTGTCCGAAATATCTGGCACTGGCACTTGTTAGGGTTAGACGCGTGTTCACTCAGCATGTCACGCTAATCATGTCACTTCACACCTATCGAACGAAATTTTAAAACATGATCATAAAATGACCGCTATTCCTCGTGCTACAAGCTATGGACATACAACATGCTGGCTATTCATGTACACTTACCATGTAAGGAATAAACCACTCTCATGCTGCTACAGGAAAATAACAGCATGTTCCAAAGTGTTTCACTCCTCTTACATCACAGCAAGTTAGCAGTGACTACAATTATTTATTCGTTAAAGAATGACATGTCATACTTCTTGATCGATTTACAGTTGTGAAACAAGCTCTCACTTATGCTATAGCAGCTATAAACTGTCATTCCTTCACCGGTCTCTCTTTTTCCTCTCAAAGTTAAAAAAAGAAACAAACAAAAACAAAACAAAAACAAAACAGAGCTTGTCGTGTTACCGAAAAACCTGTCTTCTGTGTCAAAACGGTTACAAAGCACTGACGCTGGAGACTCCTTCCATAAATGTTAAATAAATGTCTCCTTACAGAAAACTTCACCATATCAGTGACGATACATTTTTAAAATCTGGTTATACATATCCCTATGAACAAGCTGTTACTATAGAAACGATAAATTCGAACCAGCGTATTCATATAAACCTGTGATTCGCAGCTGCACTACTATCAGTGCTGCTGTTACAGACAATTAATCAACACCTTCTGATCAATGTGAGCATTCAACACCGTCTGTAGGCTTTAATGCGGTATTCTAAATTGTTTTATATCACAGCCGGTTGAATTCTCGAATCTGATTGGTCAGAAGGAGTGCATTATTTCTGTATAACAGCACGGCTCAGACGCTAGCTCTGGCTTCAACATGAACAACAGGTTCAACGGCATAATCTTATATTAAAAAAGTGTTAAACAAATAAAAGCGTATATTCTATGCAGTGACGCTTTTTGAGGCAAACATTTACACGTATGGAAGGAGTCCTGAGTGCTGGCGCTTTGTAACAGTCACAGGGCGAAGTTTTCAAAACTGTTTACATTTGTTGCGGTTTCTTGGTAAAAATGACGACCTGTGACAGACAGAAAAAGTAGAAAAGGTGATGCCAGTAAAAGAATGACCGTTTACTGCGGTTTTAACGCAAGTGATCAGAGGAACTCGCTTGTCTTGGGACGTTAGACCATTAAATTGTAACTATAAGCCATTAAATGCATGACGTGTCGTTCATTTATAAATTCAACAGTGTAATCGTCGGCAAATTGCTGTGGTATAAGTGGAATAACAAGACGGGACATGCGGTTATGTGAAATTAATCCACTTCGGGGTGGAAATGTGGATTATTTTCGTATAAGGCTTTTTAGTAGGGAAGCACTAATTAAGTACTGGAGATAAGTGTCAAGATTCGTACTGGACTTTTTCTAACCCCTTTACCCTGGATCTCATACCAAACCGGACATTAAAGAGGAGTTCGGTGTAATTCTAGTTAAAACATCTTTGAGTTTAAATTCTAGTTAAACTGAAGAATACTCCAGCATTTTCCAACCTAATCTCCATTTACCAGATCTGTATCCTACGGAGATAGTCGTGTTAAACATCATCTAAACCTCCTCCGCTAGAATGTAACCATGGAGAAAACAAAGGATGCTGTTAGAAATGGTCTTTTCCAATGTATATTTATTTTAAAAGCATGTTCTGTGATGAGGTTTCTCTCTTTTTTTTTTTTCCGATGTGTAATCAACATTTTGTCACAAGATACAGAGGAAAGTGCATCTCTTTACAAACAACAACAGGCCGGTACAGCGGAAGTGCCATTTCACTTTTTATCCCCCCCCCCCTCTTTTCCCCCCCATTTTTAAATTTTGTTTGTATAATCGTCAGAGCAACAGGGTATCTTCGGCGTCTTTAGTACGGACGACGGGTCTCACCTTTTTTTCCCCCCAACTTAAATAAAGTCTTTAGATTGTGATTTTTTTTTTGCGTTCTTCAGCAGGGAAACAGAACTGAACTCTAGGATGAGGGTCTACGATGCTTCTGTGGGCCCCCGTGCGCTCCTTCATGAGAGGCGACGAGTCGAGCGTTCACATGTTGGTGCTCATTCGTGTTTGGCTGTTGGCGGGTGTCAGTTCACCTTGGCTGCCTTCTCTCGGAGGAGACTGCAGGAGATAACAGCGGAGATTAGTCACGTGCCGATAGTCATTATTATATGATACACTGCGATATTCAGCACACACTGTGGTGTTACGGTGACCATTTGTAACATTCAGTCTTACTGAGTTTTCCATTCGGAGTCAGGGTGTCTATGTAGTTTCAAAACATTTAATTAACCAAACGGGATCGTGCATTTTTCCCCCCCCATTTCTGTTTGAAAAGCGTTCCCTATCATTAGCAGATCATGAATTTGAATCCTTAGGAGGATGTCACAGCTATCCATGGCCGAGAGAGTCAAGAGAGATGTATCGGCTGTGCTCTCTAGGTGGGAGGGGCATACATACTCACTCTCCCTGTCAATCACAGACACCTGTGAGCTCAAGTATGTGGAAGAGGGCGGACAGCACTTTCCTCCGGGTGTGTTACGCTGCTCTGTGACGCAGCGTGAGCAACAGTTCGAAACAGATGTGGTGGCTGGCTTCACGTGTCTTGGAGGAACATGTATTAGCCGTCGTCGTCATCCCTGGGTGGTAGCTGTTGTATGATTTAGTCACCATGTGCATCGGGACCGGCATCCAGTGGGATCCACTGAGAAGTAGCGGGAGTGCAACCTTTTACTCTCATAACATAACATTATGTGATGTAAATAAACAAAAACATGTGACTGACCAGAGTTGGCAGTCACCTGGAAGGACTTTTTTTTTTTTTGGTCTTAAATTGTACTAAGCTCAGGATTTGGCTTAATTGTGTTATAATGAGTAGCTGCTATCGCGGTACAAAATACTGGCGAGACGGATTTTGCTTCTCTGAGGCGTATCGCGATATTTCCGTTGAATATTTATTATGAGCTCCGCCTCTTCTTACACACTAGGTGGCAGCACCAGAGGTAGTAGCATACAGAGCACGGAGTTTGCGTGGGGGATCCTCACTGCGTTACCTTAACGTGAATCTGGTTTCGTAGTACTGCTGCTCTCAGGATCATGGCTTTGGTTCGTCTCTGAAACTCCTTCCCCATCTGCAGTGATTTCTCGAACGTAGTGCTCCTCTGATCCACATCACGTGCATACAGGATCTGCAGACACACATGCATAGAACTTCGTATAATCACCTTAAATTCCCATATCATTGCCAGAAGGGAACATCATGATGAACCAAAGTCATAATCTTTTTTTTTTCCTGGTTTCTGGTTGTTGCTGTGTTTGATGTGAGCTTCAGATGTAAAGGATTTATGGGGCAACCTGCGTCATACACTTGTTCCGAGCAATTTACTTCAACCAATCAGCATTTTCGCTTCACAGCATCATAAATAACTTGTCATAAAACTGCAAACGCCTCAAATAGGTTTACTGCTTGACAATGACAATGGAATGGAGTGATTGAGGTGTGTGAGTGTGTGAGTGTGTGAGTGTGTGAGTGTGTGTGTGCGCGCCTTGCTGTGAGAGTCGATGCGAGCGTTGATCAGTCCCTCCAGGATCAGCTGAGTGAGTTCATCTTCCAGCGCCGCCACTGTGGTGTTAAACGCCAACGCCATCTTATTCATATCTGCAGACACGTACGGACTGAAGTACTGCATGGGGGAACACACACACACACACACACACACACGTTTCAGGGATTACATCTGTACTATGGAGTTGTTTCTCAAAAAAAAAATAATTTTTTTTTAATATAATTGGGGGGGAAGGGGGGAAAAACAAAAAAAAAAAAAAACACACATATAACCAAATCAGAATTAATAAATTACCAATAAACTATCAGACAAATATTTAAACAAATACGGTATTAAAAAAATAAAATTAATGATAATTTAGAATAACAAGGGGAAAAAAGTTCATAAAAAAAATTAAAATTTTTAAAAAATATATTAAAATTATTTAATATAATTTGCTATTATATCATTTGATATTTTTATTAAAATAAATTATTTATTTTCTATTTAATGGATTATTATAATTTAACTATTCTTTGATATACTATTAAAATAATTATTTATTTAATTATTTTTATTTAATTGAATGGTAAAAAAAATCATCACAATGTGAAAGAAAAACCTATATTATTAAAATGTGTAATGAGACCTGATTATATATTGTATGTAATAGTCATTATGTAATTATACATTTTTTATTTAATGACAATTTACCTTGCTATAATAATATATAGATTTCAGACCGGAAATAAACACTGCAATTTTTTTAATTTAAAATTTTATTTATTTATTTATTTTTTTACCTGTATGAGGGCTCTGTTCCTGATCTGCGTGTACAGTGTTCTTACATGTGGAGCCAGATACATGTCTAGGAGGAGATTATCCTGAAACACAAAGCACGGACACCACATCATGTTCACGAACAGCCACGTGCAGTCAGTGTGATGTGAACTTCCCACAGCATTATAACGAGGAACCCTTACCTTCATTTCGTCCAGCATTTTCAGACAGGACGCATACTTCGACTCGTAAAACTTGAAGATAATATCGCGCACTTGGGGTTCCAACTCTAAAAATAACTTAAAGGAGCTGCGAAGGAAGGTGTGACATTGATTGCATACTGTAACGTACAGGTAAATTAAGTGTGCTTACTCTTCTAGCAATTAATCAACAAACAAAAATCTCTGAAATTGTGCAAATGGCTAAGTGGCTATCGTGCATAGTGTTAATAAAGTTAAAAATGTTTCTCCGTACCTGCTAGAGATGACATTACGCTGCAGCTCCTGCCTATCGAACGTAGCCAAAGCACAAAGTCCTCCGTAAACTGCTACGTTACTAGGGGAAAGAAGCTGTAAGAGCAGAGGGAAAGTATTCGAAATGCAGCTTTCAGGGCATCGGAGTATCAGCTCACATTTTGATAGAACACCACACCCAGAGAAGTATCACTAGTTTTTCACAGTAATGCAGAAACACCACTCTTAAGGACTTTTGAAGGTTAGTAAGAAAAAAGCCGAACCTCGGGGAAGTCGCAGTGGTCGAAAGAGGCCTGCAGGAAGCACTTGGCAGCAGGTTTATATTTTCTCGAGGCAAGTTCTGCCAATCCTGTAGCGGGAAACGAAATTGTATTACAGCTCTTCAAATCAAAGAGTGGTAGGATTTTTAAACATTCCTGTCATTCCTATGCAAGGAGGCATAGTCCTGTCAGTCCTAGAGAAGGTGTGGCCTCTGTGCCCGTCAGTCCATGAGAAGGAGGCGTGGCCTCTGAGATGGAGGCGTGGCCTCTGTCTGTCAGTACTAGAGAAGGAGGCGTGGCCTCTGTCTGTCAGTCCATGAGAAGGAGGCGTGGCCTCTGTGTCAGTCCATGAGAAGGAGGCGTGGCCTCTGTGTCAGTCCATGAGAAGGAGGCGTGGCCTCTGTGTCAGTCCATGAGAAGGAGGCGTGGCCTCTGTGTCAGTCCATGAGAAGGAGGCGTGGCCTCTGTGTCAGTCCATGA
>CM074986.1:2709781-2732101 GCA_037576825.1 Pangasius krempfi
CTGCACTGATACACCAACTGCACTGATACACCAACTGCACTGATACACCAACTGCACTGATACACCAACTGCACTGATACACCTCATTTGAGCCAGCAGCTAATGGACAGGGCTTTCTGAGTCAACGTGCGAGTGTTGGAGGGGAGGAGAAGAGAGAGAGAGAGCGAGAGAGAGAGCGAGAGAGACGGCGATCGATGCACAGACACAAGCGCCAAAAAACCCAAATCTCTTTAAAGATACAATTCTGAGTTTGTGAATCTGTTGGTCACAAATTTTATACTTTATCATCAACAACACGCTACCCGACGAGCTCCATCATGACCCAATGTCCTGTGCACTCATCGTCCACTTTATTAGGTACACACACACACACACACACACACATATATATATATATATATCTTCCTCCATCAGTGAAAGGGAACACGCATTCGGTACACGGCTCGTTCTCGTTACAGCAGTGACGCAGACCTGCTTCACGCCTGCCTGGAGTTTCAACACAGTCCTTTTTCAAATCGTTGTCTAATTGGCTGATGACCATGAAAAAGCTCCATATGGTGGACATTTCCAAAGTTTAATCACTTTCTGTTTTTTTCTTACCATTTAAATTATTTGCAGTGTTAGATTTGACAACAACTTCTTGAGAACTAGTTTTTTTAAAGACAGTTTTATAAGGCTGAAATCTCAGTGCATCCTGGATGATTACAGTGATAAGTGATGTTAAATGTACACTTGTCTAAGCTTAGCTAATCCCAACACACAATGATAGATTTAATTTCACCTTAATGAACTCAAAACATTCTCCAAGACGGAAAGCGAGGGCGGATCAACTGAGTCGAGACAAGAGATTACTAACGTGAGACTGGAAGGGGGCGGGGTTTCCTGTTAATTAACATCTACACAACTGTCAATCGTTCCAGATCCATACGTCAATCGGCCGGTTTTTTAAAGCATTTCTGTGTTATGATGATAAAATGTGCAAAATGTCTGAATGTATCAGGTACAGCAGCGATGTTGCTGAGAGTTTTAAACACTGTGCACATTTACTCCATTTTACTACACACTCCTTAGAGGCGTTCAGTAATCATCTGCGCGCGAGTCGTTTGGTCTTAACCGGCGTCAGTTTCCGCTGGCAGCTGAAGGTGGACGGTTTCACAAGCCAGCAGTGACGCTGAGCCGTTTAAAGCTGCAGTACGCGATTCGCTCGTCCCAGCACGAGACACAAGGCCATGTCTGCGCCACTGTACTGACACTGAAGCTCCATCTAAACATAATCTGGTCGCAGATGGTCCTTTATGAGTGATGGTGAGAAAATTATTAGTAATTGCACACCTAGAAAGCTGACGTCCGCGTTACAAGCGCATTCACAATTCCGACATTTGGTTCAGGTTGGATCTGTCTATCTTGACAGCTCACAAGTGACTCATGTGTGTCTTTAATGCGAACGCACCGGTTCCCCTGAAACGCCCACACAGGTTTCTTGGACAGTCAGGTTCGAACTCTACTCAGCTTTTTGCTTGAATCGATTCCCCAAATATCAAGAAAGCCACCAATTTTTCCCCATCCTTCCTGAACAGAACTGAATCTAGTCACTAGTGTCGCTGTTCTCCGTTGTTGTTGTTGTTTTGCTGCGATAATGACACGATGACCGTTCTCATTTACGTATCGGATACGTCTCCGATTTCGGAGCGTGTTCGCAAGTGGCTCAGGTCTGATTTGAAGTCCTGAAAAAAAAAATCTCATGCCACATTAAGGCAGGATTCAACCTGGAAATGTAAACACAGCCAAAGTGACATATATAGTGACATATATAGTGTGCCTGTGCATGTGTGTGTGTGTGTGTGTATATATAATATATATGAACTATGTAAAATAACCACTGCATGTACACAGAATAATGTTAATAAAATAAAAAGGGATCATAAAGTGTGTTGACTGATGACATAAATGAAAACCTGCTCCAGTATTTTGCTAAAATGCCTTCAGGATGAATCTTGGCTTCATGGATGTGTGACAATATTTAAAAACTGTAATCAATGGATTATTTTAAAGACTTAAACTCATCTGATTGAACAGACAACTCCTTAAACAAGTGCACTACATAAGGAGTGATTATTCTTCCCTTATAACGCACCCAACATGGTCAGTAAGGACTGTAAGCAATCCCAGATTCATCAACAGTCATCAGTCAGTTAGCAAAGCGGTTAGCTTACTAGCAATGGACTTCAATGAACTGCAAATTAGCTTAGCTAACACTGCTAACACTGCTGTAACCTTCAAAACAAGTCAACGGATGATTAAAACCGTGTCACTATTCGCATTTAAGGTCAAAAACATTATAACTTCGCTAAACCCGAACACCGAAATGATAGCATAGAGAGCTACAGAGCTACTCGTGCTAAGAGCTCGCGCCGATCTGCGGCCCGAATTGGGCAGGATTAGCGATTAGCATGACGACCAAAGCTAATGCTAGCAACAACAAAAAAAAAAAAAAAACAGGGACGGTTTCTCCAAGCAAGGCGACTTGAAATGAGATCATCATGCAGACAGTAGGTGTGTAAACTCTTCCACAGTCACGAGTCAGCGCGTTTTTATAAAACAACTCCTTTAAAAATATATCAGAAAGAGTTTTACCTGAAAGTTAAAGACCTGCACGGGCAGAGGCATCTCCTCCTGCTTCTCTGCACAAACCAGCACCGAGCGCTCACAAACACATCCGGGGCATGAGCGTGCGCGTAACCCGGGCACCCTGCGTGATGACGTCAGAGGAGCCGAGGGTAGACATTTTTTTTTTCTTTTTTTTTTTCATAGGCGTGTGCTGCAGAATAGTTCTGGTTTATGTTTTAGCGATTAATATGCTTTTACTGACCGAATTCCGAAATAAAAGGAAAGTAAAGTAGAAAAATTAAACAATTATTATTTCTGGGATTTTTTTTTTTCCTGGAAAATAAAACTGAAAATTGAATTAAAGAATACATGCTTTATTATTTCTTTAAAAATTGAATAGTAAACGAAATAGTGTAATTAATAATTATGAATGAATAATTATTATTTCTGACATGGTTTATATTTAGGTTTTTAATAATTTAACTTAATTTACATTTTTAAGTATTTTCATTTTCTGTTGAAACCGTAGCCTCCTGCATACTGCATCATATGAACATTTTAATTGATTGACTGACTGACCGACTGACTGATTGACTGACTGATTGACTGACTGACCGACTGACTGATTGACTGACTGATTGACTGACTGAATGACTGACTGACTGATTGACAGAGTGATTGATTGATTGACTGACTGATTGATTGACTGACTGACTGAATGACTGACTGATTGATTGACTGACTGACCGACTGACTGATTGACTGATTGATTGACTGACTGACCGACTGACTTATTGACTGACTGATTGACTGACTGACCGACTGACTTATTGACCGACTGATTGACTGACTGAATGACTGACTGATTGACAGAGTGATTGATTGATTGACTGACTGACTGATTGATTGACTGACTGACTGACTGAATGACTGACTGATTGACCGATTGACTGACTGATTGACTGAATGACTGACTGATTGACCGATTGACTGACTGACCGACTGAATGACTGACTGACTGATTGACCGATTGACTGACTGATTGATTGACTGACTGACTGACTGACTGACTGACTGAATGACTGACTGATTGACCGATTGACTGACTGACTGACTGACTGACTGAATGACTGACTGATTGACCGATTGACTGACTGACTGACTAATTGACTGACTGAATGAATGAATGATTGATTGACTGACTGATTGACAGAGTGATTGACTGATTGACTCACTGACTGACTGACTGATTAACTGACTGACTGATTGACTGACTGAATGAATGAATGAATGATTGACTGATTACCTGAGTAACTGACTGACTGATTCTGACCCCTAAATACTCTATAGCCTACAAAAGGATGAAATTTCTAAGCTGTCTCTAAAGCCTTCCTGCTAGACCTTGAATTTGATTTTGACTTTATATTGAAATCTCAATACATTAAAAAAAAAAAAAACATTACAAATAGTAAATCTTCTTATAGAGGGACTACAGATAAGTTTGTTATTTTTCTAAATAATAATTAATAGATAATTATCTATTACATTTAATTTAATGATCTATTAAAAACAAATAAATTAAATAAAAAACTAAAATACCAAATTAAATTCACTATGACTAAAAGTGAAAAGAAAAAAATAAACACACCCAAATACATTCAAGGACTCACTTTTATTAATGCGTACATTTTAAACTCATATCATACACACAAAAGGTTCATTTTAGTAACAATTCAAAAGGAGTTCTGATTGTTATTGTGTCTACAGAAGCCAACTGTAAGGTTAAGGTGGATAACCACCATCATGTCATAACACCAAAACACACATGGTATTTTTTTACATGTCTAACAGTTTTGCGCTCTCTCTTACACACACACACACACACACACACACACACACACACACATACACACACACCAACAAATGGTACTTTCAGTAAAATCAAAAGGCAAAAAAGTAGAAACAAAGTTAGACGCATATCTTGTCTAAAGTTGAAAATTTGGCATGCTAGCCACACAAAAACAATCCACAATGGCACAATTCAGCTAGTATACTGCAAAATATGGAGCAAAATTCAAAGGACGGAAAAAAGTTCCAGTTTACAAAAAAAAAAAAAAAGAAGACATTAATTAAATATGTATACAATACTGTAATGTAAAGAACTTGCAAAAAAGAAAATTTTGGCTGAAAGTGAAATGTACACAGTTTCCACCTCACGCCAAATCAGCCAAGATGTTGAGGGTCTGGTGTTTGCTTTAGTTTTGCACTGGAGCTACAACGCTAATGGAGATGACTAACAAAAGTGTCATTTTAGAAGTGTGGAGCATTTTCTTAATAATTTACCAACAAATCTGAGGTAAAAGATGACATTCCTGACTTTTTTAACTCATTTTCACAGTCACTCTGACTAACATTGTCCACATAAAAGACTTACCAACAATTTGCTAGCTAGTCAGTCATGACTCAGTCATTAGCTAGCTTGGAATCAGTGTCCAAGTTTACCTGTTGCCTAGCAACACTGTCCTCACAACCTTAATCACTTGAGCAGCTAGTGTATTATGTTTATTATGTATAATGTCCCCAAATGACATTTGTGCTAAGGAAAAAAAGTGATTCCTCTTTCAAAATGGCCGACAGATTTTAGCTCTGTGACATCCTTTTTGCTCATTTTTATAGCTTACAGTGTATAACATGGCATCAGAAACCACATCAGCAAATCTATTTCACATACTAAACAACTCTTCATAGACATTTTGAGGCCACTGTGTGATTTATGCAGTTTTTACAACACTAAACTAAACCCGGATTACTTGTTAGCGGATTAGCCTTCATAGCTCCAGTGCAAAATGAAAGAAAACACAGCTACATTTGCGCTAAGGAGGAATAACTGTGCACATTTTATTTTTGGCCAAAGTTTTTCTGTAAATTTGATACCTGGCTGAGCTTCAGACACCGACTGACTTTAAATATACACATTTTAGTAATCACTCTTTCGTTTTTCTTGTGCTGTAAAACGCCATCACGTACAGTAGTCACACAAACACCGAAATTAAAAAGAGCTGTATTCGGTAGGCGATATTTTTATTTTAGATTTACTTTACAGTCAAGAACGAGAGACGGCATCGATTCGATCCTCAAGTTATTCACAATATCTATTTACACAGACTTCAGACACATTCACAGATCAATAAGGAAAGAACAAGAAAAAAAACAAAAAACAAAAAAAAACGATGCCCACATTGCCCCAAAGTGTTAAAAGTGTTAGCGAAGAGAAAAATTTCCACAGAGGAATTCAGGAAACGTGTACAGGGGACAGTGTATGTATTGGACATTTGCATGTCCTGATTTTAGTGAGTGACAGGCGTCTCTAAGTCAACGTAGGCGGAGCTTATTTAACTAGCTGATCACACACTGTATAAAAAGACATCGCTATTTTTAAAGTTTCTTCTTTTACATACGGATTTATAGACACAATATAACATTTTATCAGCAGTAGCTACCTGATGTTACATAGCTAACCAAGACATAATTACGCTAGATATTTTATTGTGTAATCAAAAACCGGTAGAGTTAGCTAGCGATAGTAAGCTAACCTAGGTTAGATAAACTTTTATTGTGACGTCATGTGATCACATTATAACTTTAGCTCCGCCCACTCAACTCAGAAACACCTGTGTGTGTGTGCCAGTATTAATTCTTTATTAGCACAACAATTGTCTAACTTTTCGTTACGTTTTATGCTTTGTATGTTTTTTTTAAACCAGATTCCTACAATCTTTTCCTTATTTTTGGACATATTTTGTAATTATGGACACATATGCGACACTTAGCCTTGAAATAATAGTTTAATTTAATTTGTCCACAATGCAAATATTGTGTGTTAAATATCATATCACAAAACCAAATATTAGCGCATGCAAGGTGTGTATATCAAGGACCTTCTCATTACCACAAATTAAGCACCAATTAAGGCAATCGAGTTCAGAAATAGGGATGAGAGGGAATTTGGCACGATTCTGTGTTGCGCCTTTCGCTATATTTATCCCGCTGCGCTATATCTAAAACTCCAGTGTGTGATGTTTCACCTGTCACTTTTTTACTCCGTCTCTCCAAATCGGCCAGTAGGAACTCAGTATGATGACTGTGTGTTGAAGTGAAACACTCTGCACTCTGTGTGAGTGTGTGTGTGGGTGTGTGTTCTTTTTTTAAAACACCGTACACTTCTTCCCTCTCTTCTTGACGGGCGGAGGGCAGAGGACGGCGCGGATGGCCTCGTCGAACACCGTCTTCAGCCCTCTCTGAGTCAGAGCCGAACACTCCAGATACTTCACTGCTCCTGTGAATGCAGCATCCATGATTACAATTTTTTTCTACAGACACATCATAATTTTTTATCCATTTATAGCGGCATTCCAAGTTGTGGAACGTCTATGGCACAAATTACTTCCTGTTATCACTTACGTTATAGCGGCTATAAACAATCATTCCCTCGCTAGTCGCTATTTTTTTTTTCATTTTCTTCAAGTTAGTCAGACACAAAACACAACTTGTCATATTACCGAGAAAAATTTCTGACTTTTACAAAGCACTAACACTGGAGACTCCTTCCATAAATGTTAAATAACGTCTCCTTCAGAAAACCTCATTGTGTCAATGATTACATGTTTATATTTGTTAATTTTTTTTTTTTTATTTATTATAAGCTTAGATTATGTGGAGCCATACAAGTCCCTATGAATGAGCTGTTACTATAGAAACGATAATGTGTTAGACAGAGCACATTAATATAAACCTCATAATATAATATAAAATCAGTTTCATGAATCCAACAGTACTATGGTATAAAAATAATTATGTACTATGTAGTACTTAAGGGTATAATAATTATAATATAATATATATTATAATTATTTTGGTGATACCGATTGGCTGGAGTTAGTTGTTTTTGTTTTCTTCCTTTTTTTCTGTTGGAATATGAGGAGAATTTCACCAAATATTACAAAAAGTACTTAAAAATCACAGAGAAATGAAGTGTCCTCCTTACTCCATGTTCAGACGAGCAACCAAGCTACTGGAACTACGAAGCTAACGTCTCATCTCTTAGACAGAATCACGTGTCTGATTAATTTGACATCTTCATCAAATCCATCTGTGCTTCAATTGAAGTCCAGCGCCAATTAATAAACAACTTCTTGAAATACTTCAACAAATGGAGCTGTGATGATTATCTGTAATTTTATAACGGGTGGTTTTAGGGGCAGGACATTGCATTCTATAGAGATTACACAGATAACACAGAGTCACACTGTGACACACAAACGTGTTGAACAAAAGAAAAAATGAACATGCTCCACGGACATAAACAACATCTTTAAGGGTTGAGAAAACAGCACAGGTTCGCTGAAACTGTGACATGCGACATGCTCACTGTAACCACAACTACATTCTTTCTAGTCCTAGCTAGCTAACTAATTAACTAGCCTAGCTTGTGCAATAGATTAGATTTATGATGAGGAATAATGCTATTATATTGTTAGTCTTTGCTGTTTTATATTGTTAGTCTTTGCTGTAGCATTGAAGGCAGAAAATTTAGAGAATTGAAGCCGCTTGTGTGACTACAGTTAAAGTGGGACGTCACATCACGTACCGGTGAACGCCCCAAAAATACACACATTTGTATTTTCAGATAAACTGCTCCGTTGGAATATTGGCGATGAAATGTTGTAAATCTCCTTATAAATATGCTCATTAACAGAACAAATCACCAGCACTTCCTTCTCCATTTTGTTTTTCTTGCTGGCCTCTCAACTTGTGACCTGATTGGCATCTCAATTGACAATCATTGGCATCTTTTAGCTAGTGTACAGTGTATACAGCATCAGGGAGCTAGAGTTCCTCACTGATGATGCCACATGTCCATTTTGTTGGATGAAACACACGTTAGACGTTGGCCTCCTCAGCTGGTAGCCATCATGAAGCAGGTATGAACAAAAAATAATTTTTTTTACCGATCTCTCTGGCCATAGCGAGACCCTGAGGATAGGTGATAGGGGACAGCTTTTTGTCCCTCAGGCGCTCGATGGTGTCCTTATCGTCCCGCAGATCCAGCTTGGTTCCCACCAGAATGATGGGTGTGTTGGGACAGTGGTGACGCACTTCAGGGTACCACTGCGCGCACACACACACACACACACACACACACACAGTCATAACTCAGTGTTTAATCATGCTGTTATAGCTTCATCAGTACTGTAACACAGTTTAGTTACTTTATTTCTAAGTTTACTTCCTGTTGTCCTTACGTCATCCTATTTGTAAGGAATAAAGAAATAAAGCATCCTAAAACCAGAAGATTATGAAAAAAAATTATACAAATGCTACCATAGTTACGTCTCTGAGGGTGTTACTATCTCACTATGTTCTTTTATTTAGCGTATTTCCACCATTCAGTTTTTCCTGTGTGTGTATATATATATATATATATATATACACTCTATATGTATAAATAAAAAGTAAATACTAACCTTTGCTCTGACATTTTCGAACGAAGCTGGGCTCACCAGTGAGAAGCAGATCAAAAATACATCCTTTAAAAACAGAAGACAAAAGAATTGCTCAAATCGTGTCCGTTTCGTACACATCCTGGGGGATGGAGTCAATATTTTTAAACAAATTATTGAGAAAAACTATTTCAGTATATGTTTTTTAAAATTCACTTTCATCTGGTGAACAGAATTATGAGAAAGCCTTAGCAGACAGCTGTAATGGTGCTGCTTCCTGAACAACACACTGAACAAAATCCACCCTGAACAAGTTGTGTGTTAATCTTTATAATTAACAGTGACATCCACTGATTATTTCGTAATGAAATTCTGAGTTGACTTGTTCAGTTCAATCTATTCAGTCTTGTTCGGTCTATTTTCACTGGTTAACAGTTTCCTACATTACCCACAATGCCGTTTGACTACCTGCTGACAGTGGTGCAGTGGGATTTAGCCCTCGCTTCATCACTATATAAAGCCAGCGATGCAGCGGCACTTTAGTGTTTCAGTCTGTTCAGCTCTGACCTCCTCATCTGTACACTGTACTCAAACAGATCAGCTTCCAAAGATTCGACTTTCATATTAATACCGCTGTCACCTCATAGATCGCGAACTAACTGAGCCGAGTCTCTGCTGTAACTCACTGTCATGTAGCTGCATTGCATTCTGGGACTTTGGGTCCTGCGTTTGCTCTAACATCTCTCTCTACTACTTCTGTATTGGATCTGTTATTAATCTGAAGTTGAACGTCATTGAAAAATGGCGACTAAGAATTTAAGATCTCGCCTTTTTGTTTTGAGAAGCGAACAGCGAAACATTACCGTTATCACGTATGTTTGAAATTGTCGAAATTGTGCATCAACAATGTCAGAGCAGCACATAACCGCTAACCCCTCACAGGGATTACGAAAAATACAGTTACAACCAACAAACTGGCAACAGAATCGCTACAAATATCACAAATATTTCAACATAAACATGTTTAATGTGTTGGATGTGTTGGGTGGAGGATTTCTTTAAACACAACATAGCGTCCAATCAATTATCAGACAAAATTATCATACGGTTTAAAACGATTTATTTCAGGTCTAAAATCACAACATGAGC
Organism: Pangasius krempfi; assembly: GCA_037576825.1. NCBI lineage: Eukaryota > Metazoa > Chordata > Actinopteri > Siluriformes > Pangasiidae > Pangasius > Pangasius krempfi. The sequence continues at coordinate 2,720,038 of CM074986.1, forward strand.
TGACTCAAACGGGCCAGGGAACATAGCACTGAGGGAAATGTGAGACCCTATGAACACCCTGTGAACATGGAGCTTAAGGATTATAAGACAGTGTTAACCCTAGAGTGGAAGCAGGGAGATGAGGATCGATGAGGTTTTACCGTCTGAGGGTAGGAAAGAGGTCGCAGACGGTCGTAGTCCTCCTGCCCCGCCGTATCCCATAATCCCAGGTTTACAGGTTTCCCATCCACCATCACGTTGGCAGAGTAATTATCAAACCTGTGAGAAATGGGAGCAATGACACAGGGAACACATACTTAGATGACAACACGCACCCACACACACACACACACACACACGCACACAGAGGTATGAGGAATATGCAAGCTCACACTGTAGGGATGTATTCTCCTGGGAAAGCATTGGTGGTGTAGCTGATGAGCAGGCATGTCTTACCCACGGCTCTGAAACACACACACACACACACACACACACACACACACACACACACAGTTTTAGAATTTATCATCAGAACAAAAACAACACACACTTACAGCAGGAGTATAAAGCATATGTGAAGCCTCACTCTGAGCACCGCGACGTCATCATACACTCCAGATACACAATTATCCACAAACCTATAACTATATGATTATATTGCGCTCACAAAATGATCACAAACACTTCAAAAATGCCTTTATGGAAGGAGTCTCCAGTGTCAGCGCTCTGTAACAGTCAGTATGCTTTGTGCTTTCTCAGCAACATGACAAGCTGCATTTTTTTTTTGTCTTATTAACTTTAAGAGAAAGAAAATAAGTGATGAGGACTAACTACTTTTATGGACACTCCACAACATGAAATGTAACCCTAAATGCATAAAAAGTACAACTTTGTAATTGTAATTGTTGAAAAGCCGCTGTCGTATATATGAGGAATAAAACACTTTGTGACCTGCTGTTATGGGAAAATAATCAGCTTCATGGTGGTAACAGTGACTCTGCTTCTTCACAACCTGCTGTAGTTGATTATTTTCCCATAGCAGCATGTCACGAAATGTTTTATTCCTTAAGTATTAGACACACTGATCCACACAAAGAGAAGCCAGCCATTACACTAGCTGCTCAGCACCAGTGAAACCATGGCAACCAGCAGAAAGCTTGAGAGAAGAGAGTCTATTAGCCATGAATGACTTAGCGACTACACTGACGTGAGGTAAAAATAACAATACCTGAGGGTGAGGTTTATGCTTGCTGCTGATCGTTGTGTTATTTTTGTCAACTGTGATTAAAAGTTATTCGGAACATTAACACGTTATGTACTTTCTAAAGCGAGATTTTCATTATGTGGCGGTCTAAATGACAGTGTTCAGTCTCCGAGATGATAATGATCCCTAATTAACTCTGTCTTTCTGCTCGGGTTTTCCTTCCACAGACTCTTTTAGACACACACACACACACACACACACACACACACACACACACACACACACACAAACATCGTCTCCATTCAGTCCTTTTGCTTCAATCCTGAATGGAAAATCCAGACAGTGAGATCTGTGTGTGAAGAAAATAACACTCTCTCTCTCTCTCTCTCTCTCTCTCTCTCACACACACACACACACACACACACACACACACAGAGTGCAGTCACAGTTTCTCACTCTCGCTCTGTGTGAAATAAAGCCTTTTTCTCTATGCTGTGAAGTCATCACACTCCGAGTTGTCAGTTTATCAGGATCTGCCTCCATTAATGGAAAGAAAAGAGATGACCACTGGACTACAGCTGAACCTTTCTCTCTAGCGCTCTTTATTTTGCCTTCTACATCATTGTTTCTCTCAGTTTAGTAGCCACTGCCTTCTTATTAGCTACGTCTTTCTTGTCACATGACAGCTACCAGTTGCTGTTAGCTGAGCGCTAACTCACGCTTCCTCAAACTTACATGAAGTGAAGGTGTTGCTTTTTTTTTTTTTTTCTTCAAACTGCTACTCTTGGAATATCATAGAGATAAATCATAACTGCACTATTCTATGTAAGAGAGAGAGAGAAAGAGACAAAAACATTGACTGTAACTATAAACAGATAAGAACTATGACTATGATTAATTTTTATTTAAATTCTAGTAATTTCCTTAAAAGTATTATTACGTTTACTTTTTATGACTACTGGAAACATAGTACTCTGGCTATAATCCTAAAAACAAGCTGCGGAGTGTCTGGTATGTTTTATACACTTTTCTGGCAACAAGCTTCAGAATCTTAAAGGTTTCAATCTGACTGACTCTCCACACTTCTTTGTTTTTCACTTTTTCACCTGTGTACAGAAAGAAAAGACGCAGTGTAATGAAGAGATATAATCTCTCGTTTTATGTTCATTCATTCAATCATTCATTCATTCGTCTTCAGAAAGCATTTTATCCTGCTGAGGGATGCTGTGATGTTTGATGTTGCTTTTATTAATTAAATTGGGAAAAACTTTCATGTAGCTATATCTAGTACAGAGCAGAAACATGCGACTTACATCCCCTTTTTTTTAGTTTCTGGATTTCCATTCAGTTGTTTTTTTTTTTTTTTTTTAAGATTTGCATTTCCAAAATTCTCAAAAAAGCACTGGATGGTAACCCCTATTAATGAGCTTGTCACATTTACAATTACATTTAGTCATTTGGCCGACGCTTTTATCCAACGTTCCTTACAAGTAAGTCAAACTGAGCAGCGAAGGAGTAAAAAAGTTCAAGAAATCTAGTTTTTAAAAGTTATTCTGGTTTTTTAAAGCAGCTAGTGGTGAGTAAACGAAATAATCTTTGGCACGTTTTCGCATTAAATGACCTCTTCCTGTGAAAGTAGGTGATCTAGAACACATTTGTCGAGGAAACATACCAGACTCTCTAGGGAAAGCTAGAAGTCTGGCATGTGAGATTATCCACATTTACATTTTTTATGTTAAATAATCCAATGCAATTTTTAAAACGTCGAATAAACTGGACTACTAAAATGGTTTAAGCACACCTATATCCACCTTTACCTTCACTGAAATGCCAGGACATGTAAATATACTTATATATACATAAATCATAACCCTTCCTACATTTTATATGGAAGTATTGAGAATTCTTTTGAGAATTTTGAGCTGTAATAACAAATTTGACTCAAAGTATCAGAATCAGAAGGGAGCTAGTTCCGGGGAATTTAATGCTGGAAGAAGTTCAATTTAATGCAACAGGCTTATCTTCAGCAGTAAACATTTCTGAGCTTTCAAAGTGTGTGCTAATGAGAGAGACAGGAAGCATGACTGCGTTTTTTCTTTTCTTTTTGTAAGATAAAGAAGGATGAAGGACAGGGACACTGCAAATAGACAAGAAGAGGAAGAGTGAGGACGAGTGATAAGAGACAGCATGAGAGGAATGTTAGAGTGGAAATGAAATGAAGCGACGTGGCTGATCGGGTTGCCAGAACTTCTCACACAGTCTCGCTCTCTTTTGTCAGGAGTGAATCTTTTATTCATCAGGTACAAGGCATAAAGCCGAGGTTTCCAAACTCACTCTCAAAGCAGACAAAAAGCAACCTGAAGACCCCAAACATCCTCTTAAGTCTTTTCTACTCGTTAAATCAGTATAAACCTACAAATTATTTGACATTATTTTGGTTAATGTAATGCCTGATGTTAGAAAATAGGCAACACATTATTTCTTTAAAGACAAACATGGACAAATTGATACTGATATTATACTTCAATATACATATGTTTTTATTTTTAAAGTTTCAGGCCCTGCAAATTGGCAATTTACCCACAGACCCCTGCAGTACTATTAATAATCCACCAGAAGCACATTTTTATATAAATAAAAATATGCAGCATAAAAAATAAATCTATAATACTAGCACAAGTATGAGGACTCCTTGGTGTGATGTGTGTGCTCAGAAAATTTAAACAATGTAAAACATGTTTTTGTAGTTTCTGTGACCAAATATTATTGCACATCTAAATAAGTAAATGTAGGAATATACATAATATTAACTATACATAGTTTTTTTTTTTTTTACTGTTTTACACATTTTAGTATAATACTGACGTCAAAATAATAAAATATTGAATTATGGACTGACAAAATGATTGAAATATGGAGTAACAAAAGCAACTGAGCTTATATTTTAGATAATAGTTATTATTATTACTTTCATATAATACATATTATAAACAATTACTGATTAAATATTGTTTGTTTACTGCATTGTTTAGGGTCAAGGGTTTTTGTTATATATAATAATAATAATAATAATAATAATGATAATAATAATAATAATAATAATAATAATAATAATAATAATAATAAGCATCTTTAATGTTTATTTGCAACCCAAGAAATGAAAGACAAATAGGAAATATGTATATATAAAAATAAAAGATAATTTATTAAATATTGTTTATTTTATTATTATTATTATTATTATTATTATTTTGCTTTTTTTACTGTGTTGTTTAGGGTTATGGTTTTTTTTTGCCATTTGTTTGTGGGTTGTTAATAGAATAATGAATATAAATACGAATTAATAAAATATAAAGAATAAACAGAATAAATAAATATAATGAATTACGTACTTAAGTTCAAACAAAACAGAATAAAGTCCTGTAAACATGGTATAATCAGTAAGGTGTGTAAAAGCATGACATCATTGAATAAGAGGGGCTTCTCGCTCTCCGCCACACTGCGCATGCGTGAAGCTGTCGCGCATGCGCAGTGTGAACTGGGTAGGGGGCGCGCAGAACCGCTAGCGTCAGGATTCCTTCGAAATACAGACAGCGTAAAAAGCGCAAAAAACGAGCACTGGGGCACATTTTCATCATCCTGTGAACTGTTCTCACGAATGTTAGGATGGATGATGATGAAAATGATCCTGTCCAGGACAAAATAAGCTCTGCAACACACACACACACACACACACACACACCCCCACCCTGAGCACTGGCATGGACATTTAAATTAATGATGATGATGATGATGATGAATTAGAGCTATCTGTTTCATTTGTCCACAAAAACACCCGGTCAATGCTGTTTTTCCTGCACAAGCCTGGGGATTGCTGTGTTCAATCCCATCCCTATGCACCCCCAATGCTCCATCCAAGCCCCAGCCCCTGTCCTGCACCAGCTGCATCCCTCTACACTGCAACAGCAATCGCAATCCAGGCAGAAGAAAATCATCAGCACGCTCACCCATCGCCCACCACGACGCATTTGATGGCTTGCATTTGGAAAGCGAAGACGGTTTAAATGCACGCAAGTGCGATGTTCCAGCAGGGATGTGAGATGGTGGAGAGATGTCGAGAGCAGCCTCTGTAGCGTAGCATGAACGCGGTTGCCAGATTGCACGAAACTCCTCCGCGATTCCTCATTGATTCGCGAACGAATCGGTTCCTTGTGAACGATTCATTTGGCGTGAATCGACACCTTTTTGAACGATGGGGTTTAAAACAAAGGGGTTCCCAAACTTTAAGAAACGCAGAATCTCTTCTTTTTGTTTTATTCAATTTTTTTTTTTTTTTTTTTACAAATTCATATTAGAAATATCGAAGATGGATTTTGCATGTTAGGTGAAGCATGCCAAAAAATAAACGTGAAAGATGTTGATCATGTCTATCTTTGCGATTTTTACAGAAACCTTTGAACGATGCTTTAAAACAAAGGGGTTCCCAAACTATAAGAGACTCAGAATCTCTTCTTTTTGTTTTATTCAATTATTTTTACAAGTTAATATTAGAAATATCGAAGACGGATTTTGCATACTACAGACTCTCAAAATCCCTCTTTCTCACAAAAATAAACATGAAAGATGTCTATCTTTGCTATTTTGACAGAAAAAAAAACATTAAGAGAAAAACTTGAAAGGATTGGGTGGACATACATGGCCAGTTGTCTGTTCTGCAAAGAGAACTGGAGGTACAGTGAAAAGAAAAGTAGCTATTTTTATACTGTGTGTTGCCAGGAATCATGCTGTTTCTCTTGTCCCTTATGGCCATTTGAATATGACATGCCAAGTGTTGCTTGTAGTCTGTCACTTGTTGTTGTTTTTTTTAACATAAATTAAATAAAGCATACTGCGAAAACTGTTTTTTTTTTATTTATATGCCAGGCATCATAGCTTCGTTGGCAGATTAGCAAAGCATGCAACTGTACGAGTTATGTACACTCATCAGAGACAGCAGTGATCTCTGCTATTTTCTTCCGAACTTTATTATTCTAAAATAAAAACGAAACCTCAGTTATAGTTTTTTTTCTTCTGTTTTTGTGCATCAAACAGGAAATGGGAAGTGAAGAAACGCTGGACCACACGTCAGAGATTTGGTCTGATTTTGTCAGTTTACGAAATCTCAATTCAAACGTCATTTCATTACTGTCGATGAGATTGCAGCTCCGTGTTGCACACGTATGTGTAACCAAATGATCGCTATTGCTTTGTCTTTCGCTGTTGTGAGTGTCGGGTTAGTCAGAGTAACACAGCAAGTTAGCTACAATAAGTGGCTACGCAAATCTGTAACACACTGTCAACTACGAGACAAGTGATTGACCTAAAATTGTAAACGTACTGATAGTTTGCTTTGACTCTTTTTTTTTTATTTTTATTAAAACTTTAATTAAATTCTGGTCTGATGAACACATTTACTATTAAGAAAAATCACTATTTTGGTGTGTATATTAGTTCCAGGTTATGCTAATCATACACAATATCATGTTTATGTAGTCTATATTAGTCTATATTTATGCACGCTTTCTCATGTTTGCAGAGGATGAGATTAAACCTGTACATCCGTTGTTCAGATGAGAAAACTGGAACCTGAAACTGGAACCAAAAGGACCGCATTTCTCCTTAAATCATTTAGCAGCGAAACACCACTTCTCATCATTTCTCTCAGCAGATCTCATTTGTACCATTGCACACCATCATGTTTTGACTGATTTCAGTGTGAACTGAGAAACAAGTCCATCTGTGGCCTTTCATTCATCTCGGTGTGAAAACGTTCAATCTGGCAACCCAGAGAGTGGGTTGAACTGCAGTCCACAGCAGTTTTAAAGCGCCCACCACCTCTCTGCCTCCCAAACCCGTAAACATGACACCAGGAGAAGAAATGACACTGAAATCAGACATGCAATTCTCATTTTCCTTTATTTCTGTCACTTAAGTTTGTAACTCTAGTGAATATTTCTGGCATCAACATGGAAAACTGGATTTAGATCTTCACAAATCTCAACACACTGCTAAGAGGATGAGTTAATGATGAAGGATGAAGGAGTTGTGTTGGACTGAAGTATTCAATCCATATTTCGTTAACTAATAAAGCTGAAACCTAATGAACTATAAGGTCTTGCTGCTGTAAATTGCATTTCTTTGTCTTCCTTATTTCCCATTCAACTGCATCCATCTATAGGAAGATAAACAGACGCAGAATTATAGTTATGCAGATAAAATATAGAATAAAAACAGAAAAAACAACAACAGAAAGAACAACAAATCAGACATGTTATTATCAGAGAAAATATTAAAAGATGGAAAACACCACTGGATTATCAGCAGGACATCACGACCATTAAACATCTCCATTTAAAAGTGTAATTTCAGGAAGCTTTTTTTCATGAAATATCTCCTTTTTAATGTAATTTCAGGAGATTATACAAATTCTACACTTTTCTCATTAAATGTCTCGGTTTTAATTTCAGTATTGTTTTGTTTTGTTTTGATTAAAGGTATATAATTTAAAAATTATATAAAAGTATATCATTTCTTTGCTGTTTTCATTAAATATTGTCTTTTAAATGTGTATTTCCAGGAAAGTGTGTAATTTCTTTTGTCTCATTTTTTTCAGTTAAATATCTTGTGTGTTAGTCCTTGTTTTAAAGAATATTGTTATTGAATATGAGCCTATGAGCTAAAAACAAAAGTGAGCACTGAAAATGCAAATCAGGTCAAACCCATAAACTGATAAACTCAATGACCAATTAAATGCATTTATTTTGTGTGGAATTGTGTGCTTTGTATTAAAGCAAGACAAGGGAGGGTGTTCTTAGGTACGATGAGTGGCATAAAAAAAAAAAAAAGATAAAATACAATTCTCACACAAGTGCATCGTAATGCCTGTTAATGGTAAGCGTTCGTTGCTAAGCAACATAACCGCCAAAGATTTCAGGGTTTTCCCTGATTTTTATTTATTCATAAATCAGCAACAAAATAAATATGATAAAATCTATCATAAAACCAGCAATTTAACTTGTTGTTAATAATCTTCACAATAAACAATTTCTCAATTCTATGTAAATTAGGTATGACGCTGTAAAGTGATTGGCTCGAATGATTCCTACAGTGCGTGTGGTCCGACGTTTCTTCAGTTCCCCACTCACAACTTTAGTTCCCGTTGACTGTTTGATGGTCAATCCTGTCATCTCATCCTGTCATATATTCATTAAATGTGTACAAAGATACTACAAAGTAAAATAAAGCTTGGAAGGAAGTAGAGATATTTGGCGTCGCTAGTGAGTGTACGCTGCTAGTACAGTTAGCTTGATTTGCTAATCTGTCAAATAAACATCAAATTTCCATACTGATTTATGCGCTATTTAATTTGTGTTTAGCTAGTTAGCTATAGATATTATATATAGCTACTTCTGTTGCTTATCAGAACTAAAAACACACACAATCCTGGACAAGCCACGCCCACAAGAGACAAATTACAAGCAACATGAACGACTTTTCATCTGCGAGCGTGAATGTGGGGTTAATGGCGTGGCCTCTCACTCCTCTGTCATGAAAATTTACCAGCAAAGAATTAAATCAACATTAAATCACAAGATATGCACTCGTACAATTCAAAAAATACAAGAGGGAATTCAAACTTTCATGAATGAAGAGAAAAGAGAGAGAGACATGTTTAAGAATTTTTTTTATTGCTTGGCCTGCCATTGGGATGATCGATACCAAAAAGGGTTACAACATCAGCACGATAAAAAGGGAAGGAAAAAAAGAAGAAAAAAAAAAATCTGTATACATCACAGAAACAGAAGAGAAAATGGTCCTCAGCAAAGCTAAAGAGCAGCGCAGATGGACACGTCAGCCATGATCACATAAGAACAGCTTTTTATCCATACTATAGCTCTGAAAAGAATACATGGGAATGACTAATACACAACAGGAGGTGGATTCTCGGGGGGGAAAAATAAAAGGACCAACATGGCCGCTTACAGAGGGAAGCGAGGACGTTTCTTTATCATCAGAAATAAACAGCGTGTCGTTGCAGCACTATGCAATGAGCAGCCACTGAGTTAGCACAGAAAATCAATTAACTCTAAACTATAACAAACACGCAAAAGAGCCATTTCCTAAAAATCAAATACTGCAGAAATCAACGTTAGGGAACAGCGTAAGAAAATCACATCTGGTTCTTTCACAAGCTTCTGCGTAATTTATAGACATGTAGGAAACAGGATGTTCAGTCAGTATTATACTATATGAAAAAAACAAACAACAAAAACAAACAAAAAAAAACCCCAAAAAAACACATGGTATGACACTAAAGTCATTGTCATAAAAAAACAAAAAAAAAACCCAACATTGTAACATTAATACACAGTGCCACTATTTCATTTTCACATCTCAATAATCGCTTCACTGTTTAGCACAGTTTACGATATCTTTACGTTGTACCGTTACATTTCTAACTGGAGCGACCATTTTGTCCATCGTGTTTTTACCACTTTCAGGGAACTCTTCTCTTCCGGTGAACAGAAACGTTCTATGTTCACGCTAGAGAATGCTGCTTTGTCTCTTTGTGAACCATGTATGATTTATCCGCACAAATTTTGTTTGAAAATCATTTGAGCCAATCATCTGAATTTGTAGCGTTACCATTTCATAGCTACGTTTTGTATTTTGTACAGACTTAAGAAAACTGTACATGAAATGTCTCTTGTTAGTGGGAACGTAGGGTTATACAACGTATCTGCCAGGTAGAAGTTTGGACAGGACTGCATTTTAATCCCGCCCCCGCAGAAACGTTGGACAAATCCCACCCTTTCACGTGGAAACTTCGACCAATCCCGGAATTTCCTGCAGTTATTATTGTTTCTTCCCGCCCGCAATATCTTCTAATGAACGTTCCTTATTCTCTTTTGTATAATTCAAACAAATGAATGATTTAAACCAACGTTTATCGCGATAACGAATTTAAGAATTGAAGATGACTGGACGAACAAGAACATTCCGTGCTGTAAACCTGTGATAAGATGTGAGGCGGTTATTGCGATATGAGATTTATTCCTATGCTCAGACAGACAGACTGATAGATTCACGTTTATCAAAAGCGATGCCCAAGCAAAAGGAACTTTTGAAAATGAAGAAATCAGGCACTTCCACACTCTAAAATGATCCAACATGAGTGTAAAGAGACTCTTATAGGGGTCTGCATCTCTCACTCACGCACACTTACACACACATTTCAGCTTCAGTTTCTTCAGTCAGTGTTGAGAAATACAGTACGACGTTTGGAAAAAACATAATTCACTGTCCTGTTTAATACTATACAAACATTCTTTATTAAAGTTGCAGTATGTAACTATTAGGCATTTGGAGTTGTTCCCATGGTGGTGTACAACGTTAGAGTCCCATCTGACAGCTCTGACTTTAAATGTAATTTAGGACTTTTAGACCGACGTGAAAGAATGCCACGTTTTTGAGTGCTTTCCTCTACTCACCCAAAATGCTACTTATTTCACTTTTAAAAAAGAAGTTACATACTGCTACTTTAAACATGTTATAAAATGAAATGACCATAGACCTGACTAAATAAAAGCTACTCTGTTGTTACGGTACCTACGCTTTCACTTTGTGTTCCACAGTGTTTATAATCAAAAACACAATTATGTTACAGGGACCTTAAAAAGAACAACACAGTACTGCACGTGTGCTAACGTTCACTCAGCGATGCCTCGCTCCGTTAATCCAGAGCACTTACTCATGAAATGTGTGACTACAACAAACACACAATACCTAAATGAACCTTTGCTGTGAAGAACAGAAGAACGGTGAGGTAAAAACAGAGAAGATTTAAAGCGTCCCAAACCACACCCTATTCACTAATGACACATCTAAAATGGGGCTGTCCAAAACAACACTCTATTCACTACAGTGAATACACTAATCCCCCTTCACTAGTCCACTGTGGACGTGTCCCAAACCACACACTATTTAATAATGAGGCCTCATAACCACCATCTAAAATGTCTAACCGTCCTCAGTCCTCTGTGGACATGTCCCAAACCACACCCTATTTACTATACAGGCTTCATCGACACCACAAACACCTCTCCCTGATCAGTCTACAGTGGATGTGTCCCAAACCACACACCCTATTCACTAATGAGGCCTCACAACCACCATCACTATCGACTCCTCATCATTAGTCTACTATGGATGTGTCCCAACCCACACCTTATTCACTAGAATATGTCAGCCCATCATCAGTGTACCGTGGAAGTGTCCTGATATACACGCTGTTCACTATACAATCATCATAAACACCTCACCGCTAGTCCGCTGTGGACGTGTCCCAAACCAGAGGTATTAATCACTACATATGCCACCCTGCATACGCCCATGGTCGACTGTTTGGACTTTAACCTACTGCAGGGCATTCTGGGATTTCGTGAGTGTGCTGGATATAGAAAAATAGTGCACTATGTAGTGAACATGGTGCGGTTTTGGATATACAGTTAAAGGATTGGTGTGAAGGGAGAGTAGAGCAATAAAAAAAAAAATAAAGAAAAACAAAACAAAACAAAAACAACAGGACCAATAATAATGCAAAATAAGCGCCACATATATTTATATATAGAGAATCTTAATATTTCAATTTCAGTATATACCAAAGTGTGCAAAAAATACAGTTATGGTGATTTACTATCATTTACGTCTGCTATGTATGTGCAATAAAGAACAATAAGGAGCAAAGCGGATCGCTACAGTACACACACACACACACACACACACACACGCGCGCACACACACACACACACACACACACACACACACACACACACACACACA
>CM074986.1:2744780-2777280 GCA_037576825.1 Pangasius krempfi
CTGTGCTCAGTCTGGACTGGCATCCCAATAACATCCTGCTGGCAGCCGGATCAGCTGATCTCCACTGCAGGTTACACCATCTCTACACACACACACACACACACACACACACACAAAAACACACAAACACGCAATGTAATCTAATGTAACTGTAATACATTGTAAAGCATAAATGAAAATAAGTTGTTCACCATTGTTCAGTGTTAAAACTGGCTCAAACATCTTTTTTGCTTTATAATTCATATTATTATGTATCGTTATACACAGACATTATGTCTGACTTATATGCAGAATCTTTCCTCATTCAAAATTCCCTACAAATGACCCATTATTGTTGTACTTGTGACAGAAAACTACATTTTTACATCTGATTACTCAGCAATGTTGACATTTCTCAGTATGGTGGCTCCCATGGAAGCTGAGTTAGCAGCTGAAGCTAAGTGTAATTACAGGGTAATTTTAGTCTTATGGAGTCTTTTCTCAGTAATTTTCCCACATTTCTGAGGAAAATGTTGATATTCTGAACAATTTTGTGTCATTTATGCTGTCTCTGCACCTTCACATTTGCTATAAAGTCTTATAAAACAGCAGGTTGCTAGCTAGATAAATGCTCAGCATGTTTCAAGTGGCCTAGCAACAATTTTCTCATAACGTTACACAACTGCTCATGAATGAATTTAAAAGTTCGCTTTGTGCTTCAAAATGGCTGCTTTGATGATTTTTAAATGTGGGAAACACACACACACACACACACACACACACACACACACACACACACAAACACACATACACAAAGACAAATTCCACAGATATTGTTCCTGTACTAAGGTTTCAGACTCATCGTGACCAAATTCCTGGAGCTTTTTCTCCTGGATGTTATGGTAGGCACCCTACCTTTCTGCTTTCTGATGAAGCTCCATATCGATGCTTGTGTTGAATTTGTGGTCCAGTTTTGCCGAGTTGTTTAGAGTCGTCTATACTCTGAGCATGTACAGGCATATTTAATCTCAAATCTCCACTCACTGCCCATAAACACCTTCACTGTCCCACTGAAGCAAACCGTTCTTTTGTAGATGTTAATCTCACGCATAATTACAACAATGCCAAATTTTCAATGTCAATGTACAGAAAGATATCTCTGTGAACATAGTGTTGTCTAGGCTACATTATGAATTTAATTTCCTTTATTTGACATGGCTTCCATAAGTTGTTTATTTCTTTTTGGCTTTTACTGGTCCAAATTTTACACACACACAGGTATATAGCCTGTATCTTTTAACCCCTAGAAGCCTCTAGTGGACACTGCAAGCCCTGAGAAATAAATTTTTCCAACACATTTGGATGGAAAGCTTTAACGCTTCATGAAGCTTCGTCTCGCACCACTAACACAAACCATGTTTTAACTGCTATGTTAAAATGTGACATCAGCAAGCAAAAAGAGCAACCAGGAAGCCAAATGCTGTTTTATTGGCAAACACATAGTTCCAGCACAAACAGAAGGCTTGTCAATCCCCGCCATTATAACCCGTGCTGGGATTGACAACTCGTCAACACATTTGTTTGTTAAAAGCATACATTATTTATCCAACCATGAGGGCTTATGGTTATGCAAATGGATGTTATGTGAAAGCACAGCAAAGCCACAAAAATAAATGTTGCAATACATTTGCAAATGATGTTAGAATTTAAAAGCAGTGTACAGGGTTTTTAGGTTTTGGAGCTATTTTTATTTAACACTGGACAACCTTGTATGTATAGAAATTAATACAAACATTTAAAACAACAAATAAAATATGTTGCTGTTGTGTTTGGTCCCACGTGGATACATTAAAGATTCACACTTCCGAGAAACACTTTGTAATGATTTATAATCCCACTATCCGTGTGTCACCCAGAAGAGGACAGGTTCCATTTAGAGTCTAGTTCCTCTAAAGGTTTCTTTCTCATTTCCTCGCCACAGTCGCCTCTGGATCTAAATCTACATCCAGATTTCTGTTTGAAAGTTGCTTTGTGACAATATATAATATATATAATACTGTTAAAATGTGTTGCTATACTAATAAAATGGGATTGAATTGAAGATATTTTATAGTGTAATGTGTGTCCTAGTTCAGGTTAAATGTCCATGTGTTATGTGTTCATAAAATCTTCATTTTAGGGTTTTGATTTAAGTTCCAGTAGTGTAGCTTGATTGGTTATATTTCTGTTTTCGCAGGGTTTTCTCCACATATATCAAGGAAATCGAGGACAGGCCTGGTCCGACACCATGGGGAGCCAAGATGCCGTTTGGTGAAATGCTTCTGGAGAATAAAGACTGTGGTGGATGGGTGCACAGCGTCGCCTTCTCTCCGTCTGGAGACATGCTGGCCTGGGTCAGCCACAACAGCGCCATCAGCGTCGCCGATGCCACACAGGGCAAAGAGTAAACACCCGAACTTATCTATTTACAGTCCAGACAGATAATGAGTATCATTTGATTTACCTTAAGTACGTTTTTAAATGATGCAAACGTGTTTTAAGGTTAAATAACTATGTGTAACATACAGTCAGCTCCAGAACTCTTGGCACCCTTGGAAAAGATGGGTTATGAAAAAGTCATTGTGGTTAGTTTAAAACAGTTAGAGTTCCTGTGCAGTCTAGTGAACTTAAAAAAAAGTAAAATATAAATGGTAGCATGTTTTTAGTTCCATTTTGTTCACAGAGATTGCCAATAACTGCGACACATAGTTTTTGTTACAATATATTTCATAAGGATTTTTTTCATAACCATTCTGGCCACCTTTGCTGAGGTTGCCAATAATTCTGGAGCTGGCTGTAAATAAAAGACATGCAGAACGAACTAAAGAAACTTACAAAATAGCAAAAATAACTGAATTATCATAGTAATTATTATTTATTATGAATTATGCAGGGTTACACAGCTGAGTACAGAACATCTTCCTCTGCTCAGTGTGCTGTACATCAGCGAGACAGAGATTGTGGCTGCGGTAAGTCTATGTATTAGCTTCAGTCAGAACAACTCAATAGACAGATAGATAGATAGATTTGAATGTGTGCAATGACTTTGATAGGCTGTGGTGATTCCTCTCACTGGTGTTGATTTGTTTTTGTAAACCAAAGGGCCACGACTGCTGTCCCTACCACTTCTCCTACAAGGGGCCCGGCAAGCTGGAGTTTGTGCGAAAGCTCGGAATCGCCAAGCAGACTTCAAAAAACAGCATGTCGGCCATGCAGCACTTCCGCAACCTGGACAAAAAGGCCACGACCGACGAGGAGGATAACGAGCTGAGCACTCTACACCAGAACAGCATCACGTAGGGACTTTATGCCTCATTAAATTACTTTAACTTGATGCGATGACAAAAAAATCTAATAAACAATTTTCCCAAATGTAATCAATCAGCCAAGACGTCTTTGATGTCTGATGTCTGCTCGTGAGGCCATGAATTCAATATTTCATATTCAAACCAAGTATCTCATTGCTATTATTATGTCGTGAACATGATATTGTGTAACTTGAACATATGACTTGATATGTTATAGAACATTATACTTAATAGTCAAGATATTTATTTGTAGCCATGCTTTTTTTTTTTTTATTATTTGTGGCGATTTTTACTATTTTTTCATCTTTGATTGGAGAAATTTCGTACTGTTTGACCTGCAGCCAGCTGTGTGTGGTGGAGGGAGACAAGGCCAAAGTGGAAAAGTTCAGTAGCGTCAGTCTGGATGGAGCCATGGTGCTCTGGGAATTCAAGGTACTGCATGTCCACAACCGTCATTCTTTATTTTATTGTGAAAAAAAAATGATATACATTACACACTGTTCATACTGTTTTACCAAAAATGACATATCAACATTGTCCCCATGGCCTCAGTTGTAGCCGATCAGATACGACGTATCTACGCATATCTAGGCTTGAAAGGTTATTTACATGTAATTTTTGACCAAATATTCGTTTCTTGAATACTTTTTTTAATAATACACACTGTAAATGAGGGAAAACGCATGTCCTTTATAATAAGAAAAGGAAATCTTTAATCTAGTTTTAAAAATAGTCATTTTTTTCATTATATATATTTCCCTCACCATTTTAACACGGATTCACTCTGGCACAATCAGGAAAATGTGTGTATTTTTACTGCTATTCCACATTACATCACACTACAATGAAACATTTGACATCTTTACTGACTGTAATTTTTCTGTTTCATCCTTGTGGTTTTTTTTCACAGCCTTGAAACTCACTAACAAGGCAGAAAGGTTTTGTGGCCGATCTGACATCCACGCCACGTCACGCCACTCCGCCACTCCAAAGACCCCAGTGTCATTCTGCTGCTGTGCTTAGAAATATCATTTAAGATCAACACTTTTTTTTTTATCTTTTACAAAATAAACATGTTATACTGTAATTTTAATTTCTGTAATTACTCAGACAATAGGCAATACTCTACAAAGACTTTAGTTCCAAGTTTTCAAATGATTTTTTAAAAATATATTTTGGTTTTAGGATTTTTTTTTTTTTTTTAAAAAGAAAGTTTTCCTGTCATATTAAATAAAAACATTCATTTGTAAAAATTCAGTTGTGATTATTCCTTAATGTATTCTTTATTCTGAAAAGCTTGATGAGTAAGAAACAGTCAGCCCATAAGAAACTATGAAGGGCGCGCTCCTTTATTTGGACCATATCACCTCCTAGAAAATGATGCTTTCCCTTCCCTTCCCCTTACAACCCCACTCCTGAGCATAGCTTAGAGCTATGATTGGACAGTGATTGCATTTCAGTGTGGCATGGTTGCAACATGCTGGTGAAAGTGAAATGCAATGCAGAAAGAAATTACATTCACTTCTGAAGTGAAATCAGTGTTTAATCTTTAACAAGCCATACCCAATGCAATGAAGGTTTTGCTTTTCATTGTGGAATGTTGTCCTCATGCATTTCATGGTTTTCCCTGCTGTGATTGCTTTCTATCTGTCTTGGAATCTTCTCCATAGATTCTCCAAACTCAACAATGAGAACATAATTAAAACATAAGACCTTTAGAGTTCTCAAACTGGGGCTGCAGAAAAATCTTAGAAGTTGTATATGTACTTAATCATTTTTAATTTTACAATGACACTTACAAAAGAGATCTTAGATTAAGAAAGTTTAGATTAGAGCAATTACAAGTACATGAATTTTACATTACCTTTCTGACAGTGCCATACTACCAAGGACAGCATAAGGATTAAAAATATTACAAAATCATTATGAAATACTGTATTCATTGCAAGGGTCTAGTCCATGTAACACTGTCCATCAGGCATCGCACCTGACCCTTATCCTTCATCTTGTAGCTGGTGAGCCCACAAGATGGCTCCACATCACCATTTTGGGCTTTTTGAGTCACCAGATGGCTCCAGGGGGTGGGTCCTTGTAACCTTAATCCAGGCAAGGTAGATTTTTTTTTTTTGTACCTTTCATAGGGGTCTTCAGGTTCACTCTTTGTTTGACTTCTCTCCTCAGATCTGTTCACCAAAAGTGGCCAAACGTTGACAAGTAAGCTCCCAATGATATAGCCTTGAGGTTCTCTAAACTATACTCGCTACACCAAGGTTCCTACACGAAGGTTCCTACACGGTTGTTGGGTTTTCTTTTCGTGATTAGAGTGAGGACAATCTGGGAAAACCTTGAAGTAGATCTCCTGGCCTGGCTCCAAGAGGAGCCAATTGAGATAGTTCAGGTGCCTTACAAGGATGCCACTCCAGGTTGGCTCCTGGTGGAGTTGAATCAGGCACGTCTCATTGGACCGAGACTCTGTGGCAGACCCAGGATCTGTTTGAGAGATTACATCACCCAATTGGCTTGGAAACATCCGTGGCGAAGCTGGAATCTGTGGTTGGGAAGTCTGGTTTGACCTTCTCAGTCTGTTGCCAGCATGACCCCACTATTGAGAACACAACATGCTTTGTCCTTTGATTGGTAGATCTAGGTGAAATGTGACTGATAAAATTAGGGCTGCTAGGTTTCACTGAGGTGTAACTAGTCACTTTTGGGAATTCCAAAAAGTTTTGGAAAGTTTTTTTCAGATTTAAGGGTGCGTTAGGTAAGGGTCCCTGGAGGACTAGTGGCTAGGCCACAGTGCTCTCACTGCTGCGGCCCGGGTTCGATTCCCGGCCAGGGAACCAACCTCAACCACTGGGGCTGCATGCAACGGTGCGCTCTCAGTGCTGGTCCCAAGCCTGGATAAAACTTGGGAGGGTTGCATCCGGTGTAAAATCTGAGCTAAATCAAATATGTGGACCAATGATCCGCAGTCGTGACCCCTAACAGGAGCAGCCGAAAGAGGAACAACAACAAAGGTGCGTTAGGTAAGACTTGGGGGGGGGGGGGAGAGTAACTAACAGTTAAATAGCTGGAGCTGAATACGATTTGAATAATTTTTTTTTTTAAATCATTGAGCCACCCCTATTTCCACCTATGTACACAAAGCTCCGCCCCCAAAACTTATGGCGCTAACTAGAGTTACCATTAGCTAGGATTGTCATGAAATCACTTGAAAGCAAAGTTTCAACTCTAAACATGCAACTTCTCCTCATAATGATTTATAAGGCTGTGAAAGAGCGTTGAGGGCGTGTCTATAAGATGACTGACAAGAGGCCAATCAAAATACAAACAAACATTTCGGACCGGAAGGCAGGTTTCCAGTCTGTTTTTTTTTTTTTCAGACACATAGTACACTTGTTCTGAGACAATGGCTTGAACTATTTTTTAAAATTATTTCTACATTAGAATTTTGTATTTGTAAGAAATGAAAAAATTGACTACTGAACCTTTAAATGTATAATCAGCTTGTTTATAAAATCGTATGAATCTGTTAAAAACACAGCAGCACTATATACACAAATAAATAAATAAATAAACAAACAACTGCAACGTTTTTGTGGTTGTTTCCACGTCTACTTCCGCAAATGCAACCAATCAGCGCGCCGCTTTGTCCACCTGCCCAATCAGAATTAACCGCAGCCACCAACGGTCACTTTAGCCCCGCCTATCATGATGTGACGTGCACTTTCGTGACGCAAGAGCCATCAGCTGTTTTTGTTTTGCTCCCGTTTGGATCATTACGGGTGTGTTATCCTACTGATATACACATTAAAAAAAAATAATAATAAGCGTTTATTAAGTGCTTATTAACGTAACCGCAACGGGGACAGCGGAATAAACCGTCTCCGGATGGATGCGTTCATGTTTGCGGGTTCCTTTTCCTAGATCTTCGGCAGTGTGAGGCGGCTCCAGCGGATCCGGGGGCTCCGGTGAAGGCGGGGCCGGGCGGAGGTCGCCGGAGTTCGGCATGGAGAGCGGAGATGGAGGCGGAGGAGCCCGCGGCCCGGCACTGCGCTGCGCCTCCTTCAACCAGGACTCCACGTAAGCACTTCCACCATCATTCAGCCACATAATCATCACACTCCCCAGCACCAGAGACTGCACAGATCATCAGGAAATATGCTTCTCCATGAGGACATGTCTGTGGATTATTTATCTTATACTGTACTTACAGATGTTGTTTATAACAATGAATGGGTTTAATGAAACAAACAGGGTAATGTTGAATGTAAATGTCAGAGTAAAAAAAAAAAAAAAACATGCATGAAATTAACTTCTACAGGCTTGATTTAATTCATACTGTGTTGAAATGTCATCATCTGCAATTTTACATTAGTCTAAATGGGCACAAAAACACCCCAGGCTGTAGAGATCAGTAGAAATTTTGCTGACTAGTATTTCTGAGCTTAACCCTATTATATGTTTCCACCTATAATTCAGATTGTTTTCTAAAGTAATTAATGTGGAATAGCATTTTTAAAATCCCTCATTGCGTCTCATTATGATCTTTTCTATATATGTTCTATGCTTGTACTGTGTATATACAGAAGAAATGCAGTGTTCACTTTACCTGTGTGTAAGGAATAACACACGACAGACCTGCTGTTATAGGAAAATAATGCATGCTGGGTGTGGGAGTGCATTATTTTTATAAAACAGCATGGTCTGGAGTGTGTTATTTAAAATTATACCACAGTGATTTGCCAATAACTACAATGATTAATTTATTAATGAACAACACATCCTGCTTTTTAATGGCTTATTGTTATTTAATGTTGTGGAATGTCAGAGAGACAAGTTAGTTCCTGTTGTCACTTATAACTGAGATAAACTGTTGTTCCTTCACCAGCCTCTCTCTCTCTCTCTCTCTCTCTCTCTCTCTTTCTCTGTCTTTTTCTCTTTCTCTCTCTCAAAACACAGCCTGTCATTTTACTGAGAAAGCAGGAAGCATAAACTCCTCTGTCCTGAAGAATTTCCTGAGCTGGCAGTCTTTGACTGTTACAAACCAAGACTCTATATACCTTCCATAAATGTTAACTAAATGCCTCCTAAAAAAGCAAACAAAAAAGAAATCACCACATCAATGATTATGCGTTTTACTTTGTTAAACAACACTTTTATTCTTTAAAAACAATCCATTTATTATTAGAATTTGTGGAGAGTCTGCTGTACATGTCCCTGTGTTTGAGCTGTTACTATAGAAACAATAATGTGCTAAAACGAGCGGAGAGCATCAATATTAACCCGTCATTCACCTTTATGTCCAGGACTACACTCCGAGTCGTGTGGTTATACAGAAATCCTAACTGCACACCTTCTAACCAATCAGATTCGAGCATTCAGCCGCACTGTGGTGTAATGTTAAATCAGCGAACACTTACGGTACTTACAGTACTTGTATATGGCAGAAAAGCAGAAATGCCACTAGAAATTTGAATTTCGATGCACAAAATCTGAATTGTAAATGCTGCTATTTTGAATTTGTATCATATCATCTGAAATTGAATTTTGACCTGGGATCGAGCTCCATGGTTTTGCAAAAGAACAATCTAAAAACGTGAAGCTGAATTTAAGACTGAACATTTGAAGTCTGTGTGTAATCAGTTTCTAAGAAGCGTTCAGTCTCGCTAATTCACATACTTAGAGTCACTTTCGAAAAACACCCGGGCTACGTGCGGGCAAAGTCTGTGCACACTAAACCTTAACATTTTAAAAGACCAGGTAGCTACTAAAGTTTATGCCTGCGTTCCTACTGAGAGAGTTAAAGCTTTTGAATTTCAAATGTTCAGTCCTGCACGCTTTAAGAGTGGAATTCAGTTTGAGATTTTAGACGGTATTTGCATGGTATGATACTAATTCCATATGATAACAATGAAATTGAGATTTTTGCATTTAAATTCAATTTTCTATTTCTAACTCCAGAGCAGCGTTCAATGCACCAGTGTAGCTCTGAATTAAGTAACATTTAAAGTACTTGTATATGGCAGAAAAGCAGTGTTCAAGGTGTCTGTCTTGTGTTGAATGAGTTAACACATAAAGTACTTGTATACAACAGAAAAGCTGTGTTCATGTCACCTATGTAGGGTTGAATCAATTAACAGTTAAGTGTTGGATAACTAGCTTTTTACTCAATTTCACAGTGTTAAATTAACACCCAGGTTGTAAATATAAATTGAGTACACTGTAGGTGTAACTCCTGTGATATTAACTCCTGTTAATAAAGCACACGGAGACTGATTAATTCCTCACCAGGATTTGTGCTGAGCAGTTTTTCTGTCCTAAACATAAGACACACTTATTATCTGATTTGAACGTCATGATCTCTGTACTATATTGAATATCCCCCGGTGCATTGCATTATGATGTGTGCACTGTCCCAGCTGCATACAGTTTGTCTTCTCATTAAAAGTTAATGTGTCACTGATGTACAATCTTACGCTATGAATCCATTTGCGGTCTCTTGACAAAGTGACCTGCTAATGAGTCACTCCAAAGTGATGCAGCTAGCACGCTGGGCTGATCTAACTGGCTTTGGCAGCTTATTCAGGAATTAGGATTGCACGGGACATTTTTAAATAACACACACACACACACGTGCACGTAACTTGTCATGCGTTTGTAATGCAAAGGAATGCTGTTTATGTAGTGCGTCCCCAGCACACTGGAGTTATGATTTTGTCGTGAGAGGATGTACTCAGAAGACGGCACCAGACAGGAACAGACACGAAGAGTTATGTGGAGAGGAATGAACAGGCTTTGAAACAGATGTGGGTCTGAACAGTGTGTGAACATGTTGATTACAG
Organism: Pangasius krempfi; assembly: GCA_037576825.1. Lineage (NCBI taxonomy): Eukaryota > Metazoa > Chordata > Actinopteri > Siluriformes > Pangasiidae > Pangasius > Pangasius krempfi. Next base: position 2,754,952 of record CM074986.1, read on the forward strand.
CAACTCGTTGTGCTGCCTGCAGGGAAAATGCTTTTAAGACAGATAGAATTGTAACGCACTGTTTCAATAACCGTGAACTAAAATCATAAATAAACCTACTGTATGGGTTCATAATGAAAGCGGATCAACCTGTAGGTCTATCAGTCTGAAAGGGTGCTTTCACATACTGATGGTTTAGTCTTTCTGAATAGAACCCTGGTGTGTTCTCCCTTCGCCTCGCTGTGGTGAGAACCCAACACTCACTCTCGGGGAGTTGATTCAGAGTCCATTTGACTCTGAATCAACTCGACTTCAGGAAGTGAATCAAAAATGTCATGTGTTTTGGGTTGCAGCATTTTTTTTTTCAAAGGACAGAGCTGTAGTGCTGTAGGAATGCCTTATGTCCTGGAGATTTGTTTAAAAATAAAGTGCGATGAACAAATTATTTTAATATTTAGTTATTTGTATAATTATCTAATCATTTATTTAGCGCCGACTCTGCGTTCTCCTTACTCGGGTGATTTGAGATTTCAGTTTTTATTCCATCGACATTTTCCATCACTGTATTTCTGACCACTGAATGAGAGTTCTCAGAGTACGTTTTCACTACTACACACACCTCTATGTCTGACTGTCTACATCTGTCCATCTATATGTCTATTTATCTTCATCTGTATTTATCTGATCTGTCTATCTGTGTGTCTTTCTGTCTGATTGCACTTCTGTCTATCCTGTATGGATGTGTGTCTATACATCCATCTGTCTATTTTTTAAAATTTTTTTATAATTCTTTCTGATTTCTTGTCTCTTCATCTATCATACCTATCTAGCTATTGTGTGTGTGTGTGTGTGTGTGTGTGTGTATGTGTGTGTGTGTATATATATATATATACACACAGACGTGACATTTGCATCGGATCTCGCACTTGTCTTCTTGTCTCGGCACACACGCACCGAAGACGTGTTAATGCTAATAAAGGAGGCGGATTAGCCTAATTAGAGAGTGAAGCCATAATTCATACCCTAAAGCTCAAACGTGTTCACGTTATGCGAGATGAGCTGCTTACCTGAGCTATATGACTCACAACCCGAACAGGATTTTCTCCTGCATCAGGTTTCAACGGTCTTTACTGCCTTCCTTATAATTATATCGCTCAGAATCTAGCTATGTTACTAGCTATAGGCTACGGTAATACTGATATATTGATAATCAGTGTATAAAAGGTTTTTAAAGTTCTAGGTTTGAATCACTGAGTTCATCTATTTCCAGGATAAAGCCTTTTTTTTTTTTTTTTTTTTTTACCTTTAAAAACTCTAAAAATGGAAAATGTCCATGTCATGACCTTTTTAAATGCCATATGGAATGTGGGTACATGGTACATAAAGCAATTTTTACGATTATATTTATTCGTTGTATTTTCTTGTTTATGTTTTTTTTTTTTTTTAACGTGTTAACCATTTGTTTTTTTTTATGTATTTAGGTCGCTGGCTGTGGGTACGAAGGAAGGTTACAGACTGTTCTCCGTCACTGCTGTGGATAAACTGGAGTGTATTCACGAAAGCGGTATGAAGAACGAACGTCTTATGCTCATTTAATCATTTAGATTTTATCCAAAGAGGTTTTCTCAAAGTTACATAGTTATTTTCCTAATAGTTACATAACTCTCAGGTGGCAGGGCATGTTGTTCTAGGAAAATAATCAACAATGTGGTGGTGTGGGGCAGCCCAAGGTGAAGCGGCGTTACTGTTACCATGACAGAGTTGATATCAAGTTTATAATGTTCTGCCTGTTCTGGAGTATTTTATTCCTCTTATACCACAGCAGTTGGACAATGAATACAGTTTTTATTTGTTAAAGTATGACATTAATTTTTATCCATTTATAATTACTTTAATGTTGTTAAACATCAGCAAAAAAATGAACAAAAAATGTAGCTTCTCATGTTACCAACAACCGCAAAACTGTCCGTTTTTCCTGTTTCAGTAAACGCAGAATTGTCCCTGACTGTTACAAAGTACTGACACTGGAGACTCCTTCCACAAATGTTCCAAATAATCCTTACAGAAGGTTCTAAGTTGTTACTATAGAAACGATAACGGATTAGAAGGTTTGCATTAATATAAACCTGTGATTAGTGTCACGGCTGAACAGCTGTCAGAGCTGCTGCTGTCGAAAATTAATCAACGCCTTCTGACCAATCAGAATCTCGAGTTCAACATCGCTGTGGTATATAGTACATTGAAATACACAAGAACAGAATGGGGTTACTGATGAGAGGGTTTTGAGAAGACTTTTAAGTTCTGCGTGTTCAGTGACTCTGAGGTGTGTGTTGTTTTGTGTTACGTTTCAGCAGAGAATCCGGACGTCTACATCGTGGAACGTTTGTTCTCCAGCAGCCTGGTGGTGGTGGTGAGTCACTCGATGCCGCGACGCATGAACGTCTATCACTTCAAGAAAGGAACGGAAATCTGCAACTACAGCTACTCCAATTCCATCCTCGCCGTGCGCCTCAACCGACAGGTGGCCATCAGTGCAGTCCTGTCTGAATGCTAGTTTTCCCTCACTCGTTAGCAGTGCAAGTCATGTAATGTGTTTTCAGTAGCTAAAAAAACAACAACAATAGGAACACAATCTCCTTATATCGCAAATGCTTGCTGTGTAAAGTTTTTGCACTGGAGCTACAAAGCTAATGTAACCAGTAAGGGAAGATATATATCTACCAGTAAAGCTTTGTAGAAACTGCATGATGGAATCATGAAACAGCCGGTTAGGTGTCTCAAACTAGCTTGCTGATGTGGCTTCTGACGCCGTATCACGCTCATAAACTGTTAGCTATTAAAATAGAGAAAAGGATGTCCCAAAGCTAAAAAATCATCAAAGTGGCCATTTTGAAGCACAAGGCGAACTTTTAAATTCATTCATTCAACATGGGAAGATAACAACACCATGCAAGAGGCTAAAGTTATGAGAAGACTGTTGCTAGGCAACTGGAAACAAGCTGAGCATTTAAGTAGCTAGAGAGTTGCTGTTTTATAAGTTGATTATAGCAAATGTGAAGGTGCAGAGACATCATAAATGACACAAAACTGTTCAGGATATCAACATTTTCCTCAGAAATGTGGGAAAATTACTGAGAAAATACTCCACAAGACTAAAATTACCCTGTAATTACACTTAGCTTCAGCTGCTAACTCAGCTTCCATGGGAGCCACCATATTGAGAAATGTCAACATTGCTGAGTAATCAAATGTAATAATTTTGGCTTTTTTTTTTGTCTCAAGTACGGCAATAATGGGTTTTTTTGGGGGGAATTTTGAATGTAGAAACTATTCTACATATAAATCGGACATAATGTTTGTGTATAATGATACATAATAATAAGAATTATGAATTAAGCTTAAAAAGATGTTCGAGGCAAATGTAACACTGAACAGTGGTGAACAACTTATTTTCATTTATGGTTTACAATGTATTACAGTTACATTAGATTACATTGTGTGTGTATGTGTGTGTGCACGTGTGTGTGTGTGTGTGTGTGTGTGTGTGTTAATCTGCAGAGGCTGGTGGTTTGTCTGGAAGAGTCCATTTACATCCACAACATAAAGGACATGAAGCTTCTGAAGACTCTTCTGAACACACCACCCAACCCCTCAGGTGAGACGGGACACTCTGACTGTGTGTGTGTGTGTGTGTGTGTGTGTGTGTTGGGCAAAGATTAATGACATGTAGTGAGTGATTTTGTTGAGCTTAAACACATGTGGATGCTGTATATTTCAATTTTTTTAACACCATAATTTTTCTAAGTAAGTATTGCACGTTTTTTTTTTTATTTTTTAAAACAATCCCAAAAAAAGTTTCGAAATTATTGGTACCCCCTGAAGAGAATAACAGCACTGAGTCTCTTTGTTCAACAAGGTTTGAGATCCTCCATGCAGTACATTTCACAACACACAACACGAATTGTGCCAAAGTCATTGAGTCAAAGGTAACTTTAGAGTGTTTTTTTGATTAGCTAGTGTCGCTGTGATTGACAGGGGAGAGTGTGTGTCATCTTTCCCACCCTGATAGCACTCTCAATTTTTTTTTTTTTTTTTTTTGGGCTCTCTTACCTTCTGCGGCATCATTAGATTTGAACTTGTGATTTCCAGACGATAGGGCGATCACTTTTCGATTGCGCCACTTCGGGTAGAAAAGAGAAAAATTTTGAACGAAAGAAAAATGATTGAAATGTCAGCTACGATGAAACATTACACAGGACAAAAGGTTTTTTTCTTTTAAGAGAATTATAATAAAAATGTATTTTAGCTTAAACATGTATATATTTTTTTAACTGTTTCTGTATTTTTCAGGGATAACAGTTTGTTAGCATTTATTTGAAATACTTTGTCAGTAGTTACATATGGCTACATTTGTTTAAAGAGTAAAAAAAAATACTACAAAAATAAAATAGTATAAAATATTTTTTATAACAGAAGTTCTCACAGGAATCAGTTTCAAAAAAGTAAGCACCTTCTCCAGTAATTTGAGTGAAAGTCTCTGAATGAGTGCCTGGAGCTTTGAATGTGATTGTACACTTATGACACTGAAGAACCATGTCCTAAACCCTCTGAGTGATTCTCTGCAGGTCTCTGCGCTCTGTCCATCAACCATTCCAACTCTTACCTGGCATATCCCGGCAGCGCCACCATCGGAGAAATCATCGTCTACGACGCCAACAATCTGGTAAACGCACCACAAAAGTATCAAAATACTCGGTCCGGGTGTTCTTCATAATGACCGTATAATCATTAGAGCAGAGTACTGGTTGATGATGCAAATTACATCCTGACAGCTATTACATGCTTCACAGATATCAGCAATTAAGCGGACAGAAAGATGCCAGTCCATGTTAAGCATTCATGACTGGTTGCGTATTTACGTGTTTACAAGCTCTTTTAAGTAACGTCCCTAATAACGTGTGATTCACGGTGGACGGGAGACTTTATTCCCCCATAATACATTGTGGCTACAGGTTTAGTTCATGAATATTACAATACTCATGAGATAAATTTAGCTACATTATCTGCATCCCTGTGATCCTCTGTACGAGATAGTGCTAATTAGCTGTTTTGCTAACAGGCTACAATAGAACAGAGCATTTTCTCTGACTTTTACACATGAATTATAATAACTCTTCTCTTAGACACTAATCGAAAACTTATCGAAACACTCGCTAAATCTCTTATGTGTTCCACGGCTCCTAAAAATCTCTTTATGGTAGTTAGCTCCTTTACTGTGAAGAAGCCTGTGTGAGTGTGTGTGTGTGTGTGTGTGTGTGTGTGTGTGTGTGTGCTTATCTTTGTTTTTCCACACACAGAACACAGTGACCGTGATTCCAGCCCACGACAGTCAATTAGCCGCCATCACCTTCAACGCCTCAGGCACCAAACTGGCCAGCGCCTCAGAGAGGGTAAACACATGCACACACAAACGCGCACGCACACACACACACACACACACACACACACACACACACACACAAACACACACACAACCTGGAACTGATGTGTATCCTGTTCTCTAACAGGGCACAGTGATCCGAGTGTTCTCCATTCCAGAGGGACAGAGACTGTTTGAGTTCCGCAGAGGAATGAAAAGGTCTGAATAAGCTGCATGGCCCTGAGTTTATTTTACTAGCTCATTGTTTTTTTTTTTTTTATTTTATTTTAATTTTTTTTTTGTGTTAAATATTTTAATCCCATTAGTTCATGTTTCGAATTTCCTTTATTAGCCTGGATTAGAACCTTTATTGGGCTGATATGTTGAAACCCTTGCTCTAAATTTATGTGTGTGTGTGTGTGTGTGTGTGTGTGTGTGCGTGTGCAGATACGTGAACATCAGCTCTCTGTCCTTCAGTCCTGATGCTCAGTTCCTGTGTGCCTCGAGCAATACTGAGACGGTTCACATCTTCAAACTAGAGCAGCATGGACACGGGTATGGTGGGGTATACACACACACACACACACACACACACACCTACTATCACACACAGACAGTCATACACATAAATATACATACTTACAGAGACATACACACTCATTTTGAGTATAGATTTGTTATGAAAGCAAACTGAGGCTTAAATACAAGTACTTGTGATGTTAACAAGTGAGATATTTAACAGAACATGTTCATGTATAGTCAGATTAAATAACAGTAAGGAATAAAACACTTGAAGCCGAGCTGTTATTGGAAAATGAATAATGGCAGGGTGGTGTGATGTGGCCTAAAGCCCCAGAGTTGATTATTTTCCTAGAACAGCAGGTCCCGAAGTGTTTTATTCCACAAAACAATGAAGCTTCCTACGTTTTAGCCATTTATAGTGACATTTAAAGTTGTGGAATGTTCATGAAACGAGATATTTCCTGTATTAGTTACATTATAGCAGCTTTAAACAGTCGTTCCCTCATCAGCCTTTTTTTTTCTGTCTCTTAAATGTAAAAAGCCAAAAAAAAAAAAAAATAAAATAAAAAAAAAAAAAGGCAGGTTGTCATGTTAGAAACCGGGGAATATTTTTGTTAGTGACAGGATGAAAGTTTTCTATAGACTGCATGTCTACTCACTGTGTGTGTGTGTGTGTGTGTGTGTGTGTGTGTGTGTGTGTGTAGTGGGGAGGAGGAGAACCCCTCGTGGTCAGCGTATGTGGGGAAGATGTTTTCGGCGGCGAGCAGCTACCTGCCAGCACAGGTTTCAGGAATGATGAGTCAGGATCGAGCGTTCGCCACGGTCCGCCTCAACACACACGGCCACAAACACACCTGCACTTTAACAATGTGAGTGCTCACACACTAACACACACACAAGCACACTGCTCAGACCGTGCCTGCCACCATGCATCACATGCTTTATGTTATTCGTGACACACAGTCATGTGTTCTGTACATACACGTACATATAATTGTTCTGTTTGTTCTCTAACTTTCAGAATCCAGAAGCTTCCACGGCTCCTCGTAGCCTCATCTGAAGGGCAGCTCTTTATTTATAATATTGACCCCCAGGACGGTGGCGAGTGCACGCTGGTACACACACACAGGTGAGAGTGAACAAGAAAAAGTCATGTAATGATTAGTTAATGGTTGCTCCACTCGCTCCTGCGTCGCCTCGCTTCGGTTCCTGGGACTCATCAAGGGGTAAAACATTAGCTTGTGACTGGACTTATTATTATTTATTTACTTAAAATGCAGTTCAGGGTGATTTACTGTGTACGAAAAAACACCGAACCGTGAAAAACAAGAACAAAAGAGTTTAACTGAGTTCAGATTGAAACCAAAATTTCATTAAATAATCACAAATAGAATCAGTGTTTAATATGAAGAAATGCAAAGGCTGTATGGATGCCTGTGGAAGTTTTATGTCAAGTGAAAACCCTGTAGTTTAAAAGTGCACACATATTATAAATGTCTGATACAAAATGGCGGGTTTTCATATTATCGCCAAATTCTTGTTCTGTGTGTATGATTTTTGCATTCCACGAACGTGCTTTTTTTTTTAAATAGCACATAAATACAGACTTTAAAACTGACTGATGAGATGAAGTCAAGAATGATCGCACTAGAAAATTAATGATCACGTTAGCTGTGGCCAAAAAAACAACAAAAAACACCGGACAGTAGCCTGAGATGACGTGCTGTGTATCCGCCTGTCACCACTAGGGTGTGCTGTCACTCTCCTGTATGTTAAAACTCCTGCTATATTAAGATTAAGCCACCACTACTGCTACATTAATGGGACTGACCTGCGTACACACTAGTTAGCAGCAAAGCAGCAGGTGTCCTGCGGTAACGTGACCAAACCTACGGCAAAGGGCGTCTGTCCGACATCCCAGAATCTCACCCTTACACTCTGCTCAGTTCAGTTTCTCCCAGCGCACATTTCCCATCCCGAAGTGTTTGGTATGAAAACATGAAAGAAAAATAACACAAGTTTCATCTTTTTTTCTCAGTGTTATGTAAGGAGGAGATGTTCCGTATCATGCTGCGGAGGTGTGGTGTGATGCGATCTGACTCAAAGTGGAGTTAGTTTTACCACCTCGGAGTTGATTTTTATTTATTTATTTATATATTTTTTTAATAACAGCATGAACAGTATATTATTCCTTTTATCCCACAGCAATATGCCAATGTCAGTGAAACCAGATGAGCAGGTGAACTGACTGGATTTTTGGAATTAATGCAATGGGTCAAGGTCACAACAGGTCCTTCCTGTTAAAAGTTAAATTAAGCTGAAATTATATTGTATTTGAGGCATACAAATTAGTAGCAAGAAGGACTAGACTTGAGGCCTGTTGAGACTTGTTTACTTGTTGAGATGATTTGCTGAGTCATATTTCTTTTTACAAACGAGTCACCTGACTCTCTGCAGTGTATCTGACTAACCTTTGACCCCCAGGCTATTAGGATCGGAAGAGGAGGCTGAGGTGTCTGAGGGATCGGCGGCTCCTTCCTATGCTGCCACCGCAGCCATTGGCACCTGTGGACCTGTCTCTGCCACACTAACTGGTACACACACACACACACACACACACACACACACACACACACACACACACACACACACCCACCAGAGTCAGATCATTAGTTATAAAATGTTCCAAAAATCCCTAAATTCCTAAGAACTTCTGTTTTTAGCTTCCATTCAAGACAGTTTAAACAGCGACAAAGAAACTTACGACTGCAATTTCTCCTAGGTTTTATTACAGTGATGAATTCTCCAATCAGATTGGTCAGAATGTTTTGGCAGCTGTGACAGTAGTTCCAGCTGCTAATTCTTGTACAGCAGATGTTTTACATAAATGATCAATTGCGTGTAATTGTTGTAATCATTGACACGGTGAAGTTTTCTGTAAGAAGATGTTTGTCTAACATTGATGGAAGGAGTCTCCAGTGTCAGAGCTTTAACAGTCAGAGGTAAAGCTGTAACTTCATGTTTTCTGATACTGAAAACAACGAATTTTTCCTTGTCTTCTTAACTTCAAGAGAGAGAAAGAGAGGCAGGTGAAGGAGCCGCTGTTTATAGCTGCTATAACATAAGTGATAACAGGACTAACTTGTTATCGAGGACGATCCACAACATTAAATGTAATTACAAACGGATAAAAGGTGTCATTCTTTAATAAATAAAAACTGCAAATTCGTGTTGTATAAGAGGAATAAAACCCTTCAGGAAGTGGTGTTATAGGAAAATAATCATCTCTGCTGTAGTAACATTAGCTCCGCTTCATCACACCACCCTGTCGTTGTTTATTTTCCTATAACAGCACACCTGAAGTGTTTTATTCCGTACTTAAACTACATTAAAAGCAGTAACAGTGATGTGTATAAAGTATGCAGTGGCATGGATAGAAATGGCGAGCCTTTTTCCGGTCCTAGTGATACATAAGCTTGCTAGTGTGATCGATTGTGTCTTTCTGAACTTCATAGGTTTCTCACAAGTGAAGGGATGCCGTGTATAATGTGTGCGCGCGTGCGTGCGTGCGTTTGTGTGTGTGATTCCAGGATATTCCGAGGACGGAGGAGTGATGAAAGGCGAGGTGATTCCCGAGCACGAGTTCGCCGCCGGTCCCGTGTGTCTGGACGACGAGACCGAGTTTCCTCCAGTGAGCATTCAGAACCCATAAAATCCATCCGAATCACTAAAACTTCATCCGAATCACTAAACTCCGCCGCCGCCGTCTCCAACCTGCACCGCCAGTTTCCCAAAAACACGGCAGTGTGTTTAACTCTGTGTGTGTGTGTTCGCTAGTGCAGTGTTGTGTCCCTGATTTTCAGCAATAATCACTGATTTTAAAATCTTCACCTTCAGTGATGATCTTTAGAAACAGTCCTGATGGAAAGCCTAAGAGTAAAATAGTTCTGTTCTCATGCTCGGGGTTCCACCTGATGGCAGGTGTGAGTGCAAATAAGAGATGAAGATAATGGGACATCACTAAGATAATTTTTTACAGACATCAAGCATTTTATTTCACTTTGTTCCTCTCTGCTCAAAATGACCTGCATATTATCTCTATCATAATAATGATATTTTTTTATTTTTTTTTTTTAAGCTTTGACGATCTAAAGCAGATCTTTATTTTGGAAATGTTTGCCCCCTGGGCTCTGGTTTACTTTTTCCACAGTCACGTAAATACTATTTATCCGAAACCAATTTAATTCTGACTTCAAGCAATAATGTGGACGAAACATCCATAATGTCTTCTTTATCAGGCAAGGCAAGTTTGGTGTACAATACATCACCACACACTCACCATCACTGACATATCATAAATTTATTAGCTAGCTGACTAGCAAGTGTGTTGCCCAGTCCCATGTTTTAGCCCAGAAACCTAATTAAGCTAAAAACCAATGGCAACTAAAGTAATATAATAAAGTATGGTGAGTTAGCTAGCTAGTTAAGTGCATTAGTAAAGACAGGAATGAGGTTATAATTATTATCTTTTTCTAGCAAAGATTTTAATTGCACATCATATTTGTGATCTTGCTAAAAAGTTGTTGGTTTCGGCTGTGAGCTGCGGTGGTGCGTCCTCACGTGGCACGGCTGTGTGTCGTAAACAGGAGAGATATATGACGGTTTTATTCTGAGCTCGGTTGCTTCGGTGTTTTCACATACCTGCCTGTTCCACCTTCTCCACCAATCTGAAAAGCTGATTAATCCGGCAAGTATCCGACGTTCTGCCTTCAAGCGGATCACGGCTAGGGTGTTGTGTGTGGTGCAGCAGGCGGTGGGATTCAGAACAAAGTAGCACATGCTACAGTTAGAGCATGGAAGCGCGTTGCAATACCATGAAGTGCATTATATGTAAACTACATACCAAATAAAACTATTGCTAATGTCAGTAAGGAGGATTTTCCGCTTTTTCTGGTTGTTATGCTGCGTTCGTTGTACTTTGCAAGTTGTAATAACATTATTTCTCACCTCTGGACGTTCGACGTGTAGAGTGGGGGAAGAACGCATGGACGTCTCCTCAAAAGAGTGTTGTGTTTTTTGCTCAGTCAGAACTCTTACTTAGAAAGCTTATTTCACTGAATTTTTACAGTAACAGGCCCGAGTGGGGCTTTTGGTTCAGTTCTACTACAAAGAACTTCAAACATTCATACAAGGTTTTGGAATTTGAAATTGAAATCGCAGCACAGCAACAACAGCGGACCATAGTGAGTAGCTTAGCAACAAGCTAGCCAGCTAACAGTAGTGATAACTGTATTGTACTGTACTGTATGGTCAGTGTTATAGATTTAACCAAGTTCTGTGTCTGTATATTAAGTGATCTAAAGCCAATACTGCTATAAACTCATTTAAAAGTAGGGGAACTTTACACTGTTTACAGTGTATTTTGAATTGATGCCGATTTGACGTCACTTCGCAGACAGGGATTGCGATTACCAATTGATGAGTTGAGATTTTAAGTTGAGCGAGTGTTTTCTGTGCTTTTTATTACCAGTTGTAGGTGGGGTATTACAGGTTGCAACTTCACCTTGAACGCAGCATGGAACCTAAAAAATAGTAAAAAAATAAAACACTCATAGCTGGGAGAGGAAATGTGTTTATCCCACACGTCCAGGCTACTGATTTATTCACCTGTGACGGACCTCTGTACAACACCATGTGTACATATCCACTTTAATAAAAATGCAGAGTACATGCAGTACTGTGCAAAACCTTTGTTTTCAATCAAATGGCCGTTCAGTTCTTAAGCTACAATCCATTGTACTCAGAGCTCGGAAACTTCCAAGGCGATTTTTCCCCGAGCTCCAACCTAAATGTTTTCCACTGCTTCGGCTTGGGAAAAAACATGGACGCCCAGAGCAAGGTCATATTTGTATGGCTAGTCACTGAAATTTTAAAACATATCAAGAAAATCTACGTGAATTATTTCTACATCACGAAAAATGACGCATAGGACGTATAAGATAAGTCAAACGTTTTGTCCGCCTTTGCTCATAAAATGTATCGTCAGAATGGTTTTCTCACGTCAGTAAAAATCCGGCTTATGGCGCAAATCTAAAACTAACACAAAAGCTGCATGTTAAGTAAGATCGAGTTGAAAACGATGGAAAGGGAAATCTGTTTACTGTTGACGTTGTGCGCTGCCGTATTGTTGTGACGCTAGGTGGATGTTGCCTGAGGTCCCGACTGGGAATTCTGAGATGAGTGACCGTTCCATTGTACTATTCGGCGTCATGGGAAGTCAGGTTTTTCCGACTTCTGATTACGTTGGATTGCAGCGCTATTGTTAATTATTTGGTGGCAAACAATAATGATGGGAAAATATACCGTACATTAAGTAAATTTTCAATCAGACTGCCATGCTTATTTGTGCAGGGCAACATTAAAAGCTCAGTATTACAAATAAAATATTTACAGGTTTCTTTTTTTTTTTTTTTATGACTGAGGACCAGTACTGCAATAAGTACCGAATGGCTGTGTGATTGAAAACAAAATGGTGGTCTCTGACTTTTGAGCAGTACTGAATATGTGTGTATGTGTTTATAAAATAAATACGTGAGCCATTTCTTACGTTCAGCACCACTTAGACCACACCTCCTAAGTCTGATGGATGACACCGATATCTACTGACGATGACTTACGATGTCCGTTTTTATAAATAACAGTGCGTCAGAAACCACACGAGCAAATCTGAGACATTGATCACGTCCACAAAGACGATCGTGGAGACATGATCATGTGACTAATTAGACGCTGCACAACGCTGAACTGGTAGCCGTAAGATTTTCTTATTTGTTAGCTACGTTAGACTTCATAACTAAAGAAGCAAACCTGTGTTGACTGCTGAACTACATCTGGAGCAACAGGGACGTTGTGGTCATTTCATTTTTGGCTGAACAACTTCTTTAAATTTGAGATCCATCAGTCAGGGCAGCATTACTACGGGAAAGAGGTGACTAATTTATGTGTAATAAACCAGCAGAAGTGTGAGTTTAACCCACATGTCGTATGACGCACTATGACGCACTATCATGTGTTTTTGTATTTTTTTTTATTTACTATTAATTTTATTTTTTCCACAGTCTTTCCACATCATCTGGAAATGCAGTGAACAAAATGAATTGTATTTGAAGGTTTTTTTTATTAATTCCATATGAATCCAACGTAAACTTATTTTCAAATTACGCAAAACTCACAATCCAAAAGCCCTTTCACAGGAGAAACGATTTTCTTCTCGTCTTTTTAACGGACACAGATTTTCCCTTTACCTCAAATGTAGTCGTCGATCAGCCAAGACATGTTCAGTGTCTTTAGTTTTGGACCGGAGCTACACGAGGCTACACTGGCTTTACGCCTGGTTTTGCTGTCGCAAAAGATTTCTTTGGCGGCATTGCGACAAAAGACAGCTGATGACAAAGTTTTGAAGTTCTTCCAGTGTGAGAAATATTGGATTAAAATCTCAGCTGCTATGACGCTCGTCTAACAGCCACCAAAAGAAGGACAACATCGGATTACGCAAAACTCACGTGATGGTTACAAATACAGTAGCGGTGTTGGGGGAATGTAAACGAAACATGCTAATGGGCGGAAAAATCTCCTTATTACCTTATAAGCTCACTTTGAATAATGTTTGTCTTTATGTGATGTGTCTATTTCCAGATCACGCTAACTGATGACGTAAACAGAGCGTAGTCATTTTCTTTAATCGCAGGTCTGTCGTTCATCGTATCATCGTATAACCTGACACGGAGAACGTTATCGCACAGTTTTATAAAGTTTGGCCAAGATTTTATTGGGGTCATTTCGTAGATTGTGACAAGTAATAGTCTTAAGATAATGTAAAACTGTAGCTAACAAGTAATGAAAGTCTCATGCAAGATCTTTTCCATAAACACATTCTCAGTATATGAGCCCAGTACAAAGGTAAAAGGGAAGCAAATGTCAGACACCAACTGCGTCTTGTCTGTTTCGTCTCGTTTGGAGTAAACAGTAAAACGGTTGCACATTTGGCCAAATTATTATTTTTCTTCCTATTTATAACAAAAAAAAAAACCATATTTAGCATGGTCAAACCTATGTAAATCCACCCAATCTGGCAACACGAGTGCCATTCTTAAAGAGACGCTTTGCATGAAAATGGACGAGATTTACATGAATTCCAAATCAACGACAGTACCATGTGTCTGAGTTCTGTTTTAAACACACCCTGTGCACTTCCCATTAGTTGAGACCCCACGTCCATCTTAAAGGCCTTTCTTTATTCTATTTATTCTCCTTTTTTAGTCTATTTAGTTTTAGCGGCCTGACTGAAGCTTCTTAGATAAGCATTAGATGAGGATCAAGTCAGTGGAGCTCTTACCCAGAAGGCATTGCTGCATTGTAAGCAATTAAGATACCTCTTATTTCCGAACCTTTTGTTTAGAACATTTAATTGTGTGTTTTTAGATTCGATTTTTGTTCCTCCAACACCTTCATTCATATACGACAGATGACGGATCTGTTTACTCTGCTACTAAGTGTTAGCAAAACAGTGAGCGAGTAAATCTTCACGAGCCTCAACTGCCCAAGAAACAACTATAAATAAATAACAGCTAGGTAGCATACCACGTAGCTAGAGATCTAAAATCATTTCTTGAACAATAGCATTTGATATGGAAATGCGTTGTAGCTACTCGTTGGTTATTCCTCTTTATGCCACAATGCTGTTGAATTCTCGATTCTGATTGGTCAGTGTTGTAAGAGTTGATTAATTTTCTATAACAGCAGCTCTGACAGTAGCGCAGCTGCGAAACGCATTTTAATACGTTATTGTTTCTATAGTAACAGCTCGTTCACAGGGACGTATGACTCCACATATTCAGAAATGTTCGGAAATGTCAGGCGATGTTTGTTTATGTAACGTTTTTGGAAGGAGTCTCCAGTGTCAGCACTAAAAAGAAAGAATAAAAGCAAGGCTGGTGAAGGAATGAAGGTTTATAGCTGCTGAAATCAAGTTATAACAGGAACTAACTTGTTTTGTGGACATGTCACAACATGTAACTCTAAACGAATAAAAAGTGTCATTCATTAATTCATTATGTCACTCATGCTGCAAGTGGACATGTGTCTAGGGTGCATTAGAAACCGTAATGAAAACACAGGGATTGTTCATGTATTATTTTTGCATTAAGCATTAGTGTGTGTGTCTGTGTGTGTGTGTGCGCACGTGAGAGAGATGATCCTGATAACACACACTCCTGCTGCTGCACTCTGTTGTTTTGTCTATAACACACCCGAGTACGAGAGAACAATTAAAATCTTTCTTGTGATTCTGGTTTCTGGTAGATAAATCGGTGTCTTGGCGGATCCCGTCGTGGCAGAACCGGCCGTCCGTGAGAGCCTTCAAGCTGGAGCGGGACGACCCTCAGTACACGAGCCAGGACTAATTAACGCGTTTCAGGAATAATTAACCCAGTTCCGGACTAATCCAACTCATTTCAGGGTGCTAACCTCACGAGCAGAAAAAGCATCAGGAGGGCGTGGTCGTTGTTGCTCGCTCTCCTGAAGGGTGTGTTATATGCATGAACAAACCGTAACCACGGACACGACACACATTTCTTGAAGATGTAAAACTGTAGCATCGTATTATATTATATTATATTATAATGATATTGTTTTATTCGTTTATGTTTAACATCGTCATATTTACAGATGGAATTTGTTTTTTTTTTTGTTTTTTATGTGTATTTGCTGTATTAATACCTAATCCATGTTTACACGTCATCATCCTGAACACTAATACAACAGGATGTGCTTTTAAATGTACGTGCCTATGATTTTATTTGTATTTCGCAGAATTGCTGGAAGACCAAAAAAAATAAATAAATAAAACTTAAAAAGAAACTGTAGAAAATAGGAATAAAATTATGCAAAGCACTTCTCTTGTCTGGACTGATTTTTTTTTTTCTTTTATTATTTTTCTCATATTTTCTCTGCTGCAGTAATAATTTATGGTTACTGATCATGCTAACTGGTGGGTGTGTTCACTGAAATGCATCATACCACCCTTGACTGGTAATGATTGCTCTTCTGTAACAGTGTGACACTGAGAGTTGTATTCCTTACATAATATGGGGAAGTATTATATATCAGAATGTTGCCCTCGAACTACAAGGCTATGCACGGAGGTTGCAAATGACGTAGTGTTGCATGGGCTGCATTTGCATATTAGACACTCTTTTATCTCTGCCTGACACTGTAAACAATCTGGTGGCATTTCTGATCCTTGCTGTTCTTGTCTCTCAGCTGATCTGGTATTTCTGGTTTTTTATCTGCCTGTTTTTCATTTTAGATAATAATTTACCTTCATTAACCGTGACTGCAAGTTCTCTGACTCAAAAACATGATAATAACCATGACAAAAACAACCAAAAAAAAATCCACCGCTGTATAACCCAGAAAAGTAGACAGTAGCAGTCAATTTTACAATGTTGATGGAACATTAAAAAAAAAACGTCTGTTTCGGTTAGTTTTGATTTGATTACTTTATCATTTCCCTTGATCGGTTAAGTGAATGTGAATAGCTTGTCTTTGATGTGTTCAATTTTCTGTTTATACGTTCGTAAAATGAGCAGACTAAGTTGAGGGCAAAAATCTTGTATACCCTTAGGACAAAAAAAATTACACTACCATGTGTTAAGTTTCACAGATCATTGAGCAATGAAAATGGTCAAAGAGTGCACGTTAATATGTTAATATAACCTCAGAAGCACTTTGCTTGCACAGCTGATGAAGGGCTTTTATCCAAAATGAGCTGGATTTTTCTGGAAACATTGTGTACTACACTTAGTTTTTACTCCATCCACTATTATTACTGAAGTACACTGCAGTTACTTCCTGGATTCTTCAGGGATTTGGAGAACACAGGATGTTCTTGGAAGGTGGGAGAAACTGGAGAACCGCGAAGACGTAGAGAGGAAACTCCACATAAACAGTAATCCAAGCTCAGGAGAAAAACCACTTACGCGGCAGTGTGCCAGCCGTCTTCTTGTTAGGGCGTGATATAAATATTCACTCGTATTTAAATGCATTTACACCCAAAACCATGGGTGTAAACTTTTGCACTGAAATAACTCTTATGTATTGTCATGTACAGGTATGTCATTCAGTCCAAGTTGCAAAACCATGTTTTTTGTCGTTAGTTGTTTGTCATTAGTTTATATAAGTATCTGGGTTCATCCAAATGTCAGAACCGCTGAAACTGCTCACAGATTCTCCTGAAATGTCTCAGTGAAAGAAGCCAAACCACAAAAAGTGATATTCAGTCATAAATCACAGAACCTTCTTCTCGCTTTATCAGCCTGTATTGTATGCGAGTTCGAGGGTTTCATAAAAGCCATTATACGCATAGAATTAAAAGTGCAGCAGGTAGTCAGCGCAGTATCACGCTCTCATACTGTTTATACAGTATCTTATCAGCTCGTACACCACGTCTGAACTCGGATAATCATGTTCATGTCTCATGTCATTAAAGTCATAAAGCTCTTTAGAAACCTCATATGCTCGTTTATAACATGAGCCAGCATTATCAATGATGTCTGATAATTCTCTCTGATGAAGTCCCAGGAGTCACTAGATTTCTTTCTAACATTCTCTGGAGAGTCTGACTACTTGTTAAAAAAAAAATTTTTATTGTCTGAGCGCTTGTTACTGTATTACCTCCCCAGCAGAGTTTTTGGACTGATGGTGTTCCTAGTGTGTGACCTAGCGAGCCAGTATCAGAATGAATTTATTGATAGACTTCAACGCACTTTTGTAAGTTGCTCTGGATAAGGTTATCTGCCAAATGCCATAAATGTAAATGTAAATATAAAGAGAGGCAGTTTGACTGACATTTCAAACAGCCAGTGGTGTTTACAGGGGTCGTCAACGGGCAGACCAATGGTCAGGATGTTTCAGTGAACTGACCAAAGTACTGTGGAAAAAAAAAGTAGTTCAGCAACTCTGAACATAAAACAGCTCGTCCGCTGGAGCAGATCCTCTGTTGTGTTTTATTCGAACACATGCATTTAGATGAAGGTGTCTCATTGTTCCAGAGACTAGAAACCATGGCTAGAAATAATAGCTCCGAAAGTTGAGAGTTTTCACAGACTTTTGTAGATTTATTATTCGATTTACCATATCTGGTCTGATTAGTGAACTGACAATGTTTTTTTTTTTTAAAGTTCTTCCTGTGTCAAATTCAAAACCGAAGTATCTCTTCTGTTTATGGCACTGAGTTTACTATGAAAGATAGTCGAAAAATAACCACTTCAAATTGATTTCTTATTTATACAAGTATAATAATCATTAATGGTTAAGGATTAAACAGTAACTGTTGTCACTCACAATAGTGAGTGAGTGAACTTGAATGTACTGTTTTTCGAGGCAAGATGTGGGTAGGGTTTGTTTAGAAATGCATTCAGTACAGCTTAATTTAGTTGGTTCTGCAGAAAGTCAACCTGTAATTAGATCCTATAATAACAAGAAGGTATTATATGTCATAATGTTTACATGCCAAAACCTATAAAGCAGCTGAAAACATCTACTGCACAAACAGCGAGGCCGATGTGACCAGCGCACACGCACAAAGGCATGGCTAAATTTTACTGTTATTAAATATCATATTCAATAAATATATTAAACGTTATATGAAATTATACTTAATTATATTAAACATTAAATGTTAAGGTAAAGCGTACATTAGCATTAACAAGCAGGAGCCAGAGTCACCAGGACAGATGTGCTCAAGTTTCTTTATTACAGCACGAATCGTGAACCAAATCCACAGCTGCGGTGAAGTTCAGCAGAGATCATTCCAGTCCAAACTACAGGAAAGGAGACCAAAGACATCAATCAGACACTAGAAAGTGAAAAACTAGGACTAGGGAATTAGAAACAAGGACACCAAGAAAAATAGTAGCAAGAAAAATGGAAACAAATGAACTAGAGAACTAGAAACAAGTAGACCATGAGAACTCGGGAACTAGGAAAAACTTCGACTTTGGGAAGTAGGAGTGAAACAATCAACAAAAACTCAAAGGAAGTAGAAAAAAGACAACTAGTGAACTAGAAACAAAGAGGCAACCAAATAGAAACAAGGAAATATGGGAAATATAAACAGAGAACTAAGGAACTAGAAAGTAGAAGAACTAGTAGACTGAAACCAGACAAAGAAAACAATAATACAAGGAACTACAAAGAAGGAGAACTAGTCGACTAGAAAATAGAAGCAAGGAGACAACAGAATGCTGTAAATACAAACAAGCAGGCATGAAGGAGGAAAGTAGAAACAAGGAGAACTAAAGAATTAAGTGGGAACCAGAAACATAGAACTAAACTAGACACAATGAAACAAGGTCGCTAGGAAACTAGAGACAAGGAAATGAGGAAACAGTGGAATTATAAACAAGAAACCAAGGGAACCAAAGACCTAGAAACAAACAACCACAGAATTCAAAACAAGGAGACAAGGGAACGAGGGAATTAGAAGAGAGGAGACAGACCCTTCCTGCAAGAAACGATTATGTAACAGCCAGAGACAGATGGAGGACAATCAGCCAACATGGAGTTGTTTATAAAACAATCAGAGCCTGAAGGATTCCAGGATTGTGTTCGAATCAAGTTTAAAATCTGTTCTTTTCTATAACGTTATATGTTTAGAACGTTCTTTTATCATATCAGCACTCAACAGCCGAGATTCAATATTTGATAATATCGGGGGTGTGCTGATATAGTAAAACAATAATGGCAGCGGTAGCTCAGTGGTTAACACGTTGGACTACTGATTGGAAGGTCATGAGTTCAATCTGTAGCACCACCAAGCTGCCACTGCTGGGCCCTTGGGAAAGGGCCTTAACTGTCAACTGCTCAGTTGTATAAAATGAGATAAATGTAAGTTGCTCTGGATAAGGGCGTCTGCCAAATGCCATAAATGTAATCAACAACGGTGTGGTGTGATGAAGCAAAGTTACTGTTACCACACCGGAGTTGAATATTTTCCTATAAAATCACACCCCAAAGTGTTTTATTCTTCTCTTACCACTGCAATTCTCCAATGGTTGCAATTTTTTTTTTTATCTATTTATGAACAAGTTAGTTTTTTTTAATAGTTAACCTTTACTGTCATGGAACATCCGTGAAACAAGATACATCCTGTTATCGTTTATTTCATAGCAGCTATACACACTCGTTCCCTCACCAGCCTTTCTCCTTCTCTCTCAGCAAAAAAACGCAGCTTGTCATGTTACAGAGAACCCGTAAAGCGTAAAGACTTTTGTCCTGAAGATGTTCAAACTTAAAGTTTACCTCTGACTGTTACAAAGCGCTGTCAATGGAGACTCCTTCCATGAACGATAAATAAACTTTTTCTTACAGAAACCTACACCACATCAACAATTACACACAATATTATATGCATTTTTGTGGTGTGTCCTCCATATCAGTTCCAGCAAAAGTCCTTTCTATAGATATGATAACGTTTTAGAAGTAGAGCATTAATACTCTGGTCCTGGTCAATCAGCATCACGTATCGTATTTGTTTTCCAAGAAAATAATTAAAACAAATCTTTTGTTCATGAATCAGTTTTATGTGAATGACTCAGAATGGATGACTCGGTGGAT
Source organism: Pangasius krempfi (assembly GCA_037576825.1). Classification (NCBI taxonomy): domain Eukaryota; kingdom Metazoa; phylum Chordata; class Actinopteri; order Siluriformes; family Pangasiidae; genus Pangasius; species Pangasius krempfi. The sequence goes on from CM074986.1 coordinate 2,775,548, forward strand.
GGTTTCAGTTCAGTATATGTGACTGTGATGACCAGACTGAATGAATTTTTCTAAATAAATCAGGCCAGACGTTGGTTTTCCAAAAATATTCCAGTACGGAAGGAGATTCACTTCCCCCCTGGCCTTTCAGCCAGACGACACCTATAATTTAATGGAACAAAGTTATCATTTCAGTTCCAGGCCTTTCATGTGGCAGTGAAAACTTCCTGCGCAGGAACAGAGCCCGAAAGGGTTTGACGTCGTCTGTTCAGGAATGAGGCCAGGCAGAGGGAAGCTCGGCTCACTGCCACGCGGTATTTCCAGAAGCGGAAGTGAGTCAGGATTTCCTCTGAAGAGAAAGGGCTGATCCGGACTGTGTGGGAACCCAGGGGGTGGATTCGGTTCTGAGCTGTCCAGGGTCCTGAACTCCATCTCAGACCCAAGAGCAGTCCTGGAGCAAATGAGACAGATTTTTGTCACAATTTAGTCTGAACATGTTTTCAAATACTTGTCTATTAACTGGTGCGATTTTGTATTCCTCCAATGAGGCCACACTGCAGGCCTTCAGAAGTTTGTTTCAGATGCACTTTAATGAAGCAGAAGCAAGGTCATTATGAAAATTCTTTATGTTTAGGATAGTTATTCAGACATTTGGTTTGGCGCGTTCTTCATTTGCGTAACTCATTAGCTCTTATTGAACCTCTCACATCCTGCTCTGCACTACATTCCCTTCAAGCGTCTAGCATGGCTCGACTCGACACACCATCCCTCACCATCCAAGTGATGGACTGAACTTCCCCTGGATGTCTGAACATCTGAGTCACTGACTTTCTTTGAAGAAAGACTAAAGACCGACCTTTTCAACAAAGCACTTAAACAAAGCCTGACTTGTTGCTGTGTTTTTGTTGCTGAGCTAACTTATCTCTAACAGGGTTTTAGCTCAATGGTATTCTTAGCCCCTGAGCTATTTGTACTAGCACAAGGATACGTTTTTAATGGAGACTGAATAAGTGTGTTTGCCGAATTCCTTGGGATGTAAATAAATGAAATAAGGTCTGTTTATTGTATTGTGTGCATTTTATAAATAAAATAGATGACACAGGTTTTGAACTAAGCATCTGTCATTGAAAATACCCAAAAAATATTGAACGGAATGTATCACAAGTGGCCGAACATTCACTCTGAGGTCAAAGTCACCTCTTCTAGATCTGACCAAAGTCATCGTAACACAACACGCCATTGCATCATCATCATCATCATCATGTCAAACTCTAGTCAAACATTGACCTGCAGTTCAGCTGCAAGATTTCTGAACAGACACTGAAGCCTAAAACCTTTTTCTTTCTTTTTTCTTAATTACTTATTACCCAGATCATTTAAAGTCATAGTTTGGTCCAAAAATCCAAAGTTACATAATATTTCCCTTACCCTAAATGTAGCTCTTCAGCCAAGATGTGTTTGGTGTCCAAAGATTCTTCTTTAGTTGTGCACTGGAGCTACACAGCTAATGTAGCAAACAAGCATTAGGAGGTCACATAACACCATTTGTACTCACACAGTCTTATAAAAACAGAAGTTGTTGTATTAAAATATTTAATTTACAAGTCAAATTGGAATATATATATATATATATTTTTTTACCATCGTTTTTTAATCACGTCTGCATTTAAACTTTGGGCCAAACTTTCTCGCTGGCACAGGAGTGGCTGTTTTTATCTGGGTAACATCTTTCTGTGTATTTCTATGTTCATATT
>CM074986.1:2782280-2792479 GCA_037576825.1 Pangasius krempfi
TCATTGTTTTAATATTTTTCTTGAAAAATTGATTTTTGAATCTGGGGAAAATTAAACAGTAAAGGGAAAAAAAAGTTTAGGAATATGATTTGAAAAAAATTAAACAATTGAAGAACCCTTTTGGGGGAAAATATGACAGTTTTAAGCAATATATCAAACAGTTAATGAATCTGTTTTAGGACAAAAAGGAATAAATTAGGCATCCATTAAAAAAATATAAAATACTTTGTTTTTGCAGAAAAAACATTTAGAGAAAATTTTGTTTTTTTTTAGGAATACATTTTAAGGAAAGTTGTAGATTTTAAAGAATCAGTTTTATGAAAAAAAAATTAAGAATTAGAGTAAGGTAAAAAATTTCTAGGGAATTACATTTTAAAAATCAATTTTAAGAAAAAAGCAGAATTTTGAGAATCAGTTTTTGGGAAAAAAAAAGTTTTTAAGAGTCAGTAGGAAAGAAACATTAGGAATCTCTTTTGGGGGAAAATTTTAGTTATTTATTGTAGGAGGCATGACAGTTTTATAAATCTGGATTTGAGAAATTGTAGGACCAGAAATATTGCAATTCTCGCTTCCTCCTGTTACTTTGAGCACATTTATCCAACTGTATTAGAGCACAAGCGCTCATCTGCACTGAGACTCATTTCTCTCATTATGAGCAGAAGCACCTTTGGAAATGGGTTATTATAGAAAGAGCTTTCTGTGTAAGGAAGCGCTTCTAGAGACTGCATGCGATCAGCAGCCATGTGTGCATCACTGCAGTCTCTTGTGAGCCATTATGGCAAAGCAGTGTGTGTTTGTCGAGCCTCTGGTGAGCCTGGTGTATGCAGGTGTTATCACTCTGCCCTGAACTTAAAGCAAAAGTCATTGAGGTGAACACTCGGAGCCTGGAACTAACAGTAACGCAATACTCTGCATCATGGTTCGTGGCACATGTAAACATTTCTTCCAGCTGAATGGCGCTGCTTTTTATACAGTGTAAACAGCGTGGCTAATGACTCAGAAGGGCAGGTCTGAGGCTCGCCCTCGCAGTTATATGCATTATATGCTTTGTCATCACACTTTGCCTTTCGTTCATGAATGAAAGTTCATATTTCTTTGTAACATCGCCAGAAGAGCTCTCGATCTTTGTGTTCATGGTGTGTGTGTGTGTGTGTGTGTGTGTGTGTGTGTGTGTGTGTGTGTGTGTGTGTGTGTGTGCGCGTCTCCAGCTCCTCTCTCCTCAGTGCTGAGTAACCGGTTTGGATTTCAGCCGGTTGTGATGGTTGGGGGTGTCCTGATCAGTTTGGGTACCATCACCACCGCCTTCACCACATCCATCACTCAGATGTACATCACCACAGGCCTTGTTGCAGGTACTGTGCTTGTGTGCGTGTGAGTGTGTATTCATCCAGGCCATTGAGAAGTGTCTAGTAGCACTAAATCAAGCTGAAACTGGAACAAACCAGAACTCCCTTGATACTTTGTCAGTAAACCTACATATCTGTGTATGTGACCCTGGAACAAACCATCCTGAAAAGAGGGGAAGTCTGATATTTCGTCTCTCTCAGGAACTATCATCCTGTCTGTTTAATCCTGCCCCTCTCTATTAGTCTAACAACATGAAGATTAAAAATAAAATCGTTAACACAGATTGTTTCTGAAGATGCAATAAACCATTTGTGAATAGAGGTGGAAAAGTCTATCTGTCTGTCTAACCCTGTCTACATCAGAAAGAAACCAATTCAGTTTGCAGTCACCTTGACTCACTGCTACTGCTTGTGTGTAAAATGTTTTGCTAACTGCTGATTTGTTGATACACTGCTATCTGTGTGGTGTGTGTTCTGTGTGTGATCCATTTTGTTCAACTCCCTCAGAAAAAGCAAGCGTTTCTTCATGATTGGTGGACACTACACACCGCTCAGCTTGTAACATGAAGCGCAAACATTATCACACAGTCTTACCTGTTGAATTGAAATACTTTTTAATAAAAAATAAAAAAAAATTGCTAAAGTCAGACAGCTTTTTTGTTGTCTTGCTAATAATATGCTAGCTAGCATTTTTTTTCTAGCTAGGTAAAAATTAAATAGCTTTTTAGCTAACAGTGAACAATGGCTTGAAATGTATCTAGATGGCTAATGTTACACTAGCCATCGTGAAACCGAGTTACAGTCGCCGAGGAGATGGAATGGCTTAACGATATGTATATAAAATCGTTCAGCACAGCTGGAGCACTGTAATTAGCTCACCTTTGTGCGTGCAGTGACAGCATTATGAAAATGCACGTCTTCGGGGCAAACCTGAGAGGCGGGTGCAACACCCACTTCCTGTTTTAGCACTGTACAGACAGAATGTAAAGTGTGTATTTCAATATTTTGCTCTTTTGAAAATGACCACCATTTTTCCTAAAGGTACCGAAAGGGAATCCGAACAGTGCTGTGACTGACCTGCCCTTCCCTTCTTATGGAATTTGCTGAGTCATGATTATCTGTTGTACTCATAATTATTGTAATTTGCCTGAGCACATTTGAGTCTTATGTGTCAGAATTATGCAAATGACTAGTCCGATCAGCCCACTTTTCAGTTTCCCTTGTCATTCCTCTTCATTTCAGTGCATTGCTAGCTTTCCCCTGACAGTCAGAACACTTTTATTTCTGCTCAGTGGAAATCCTCCTAACACACCGATTTTCTTTCTTTGTCCTTTTTTCCCTCTTTTCTTTTTTTTTTTTTTTGTGTGTCTCTCTTAATTGCAGTTTTCTTTCAGCGCAGTCTCCGACGGCAGCCAGCGCCCGAGTGCTTTAGCGTGACCTGAGCCCGTGCACGAGTGGCTGTTATTCTTCCTTTGTGCTGTTTTATTTCAGGCCTCGGTTACTGCCTCACTTTCCTGCCCACCGTCACCATCCTCTCGCAGTACTTCAACAAGCGCAGGTCACTCGTCACGTCCATCGCCTCCACTGGAGAGTGTTTCTCACTCTTCGCCTTGGCTCCAGGTACACAACCTCTTCAGGACCGTCTATAAGTCAAGTTAAATATGTTCATAAGGCACAATAAAAATGGGCGATTAATATGACTAAAGCTAGTTATTATGATCAGCCTTAGTGAATATTAGGAATCATTTACTTGTCATACGGTGTGTTAGTAAGGCGTTGTGCCAATAAGATCCGCCAAAACAGCTTCACTAAGCCCTGGCCTAGATTCTACATCGTTCACACTCTTTATTTTATAGGAAATGCTATTAAGAAATTTAATTTTATGTAAACAAAATGACCAAACACACTGAGATGATACTTGATGCTTTCTGGTCATAATGATCAGTTATAAAAGTCTTCATTATAATACTACTTTACTACTACCATTTTCCCACCATTTTCATTTTCCTCCCCATTTTTCAGCCTTCAGCGCCTTGAAAGACCAAGTTGGCTGGCGTAACTGCATGATTGTCATAGGGCTCCTACAGGCTTCTGTGATTGGCTGTGGAGCCCTGCTCAGGCCAATCATCATACAGCCTGAATGTTCTAAGCAGGAAGAGGAACTGGAAGGTCCTCAGTCCCCCCTTAAAACGAATCCTGAAAACAAATACGAGCTGGAGAACGAGTTCACGCGCACGTCGCTGAACTCTGTCGACTCCGGTGTTCAGTCCATCTCCTCGGGAGAGCAGAACATGGCCTCGTCCAACATCTCAGAAACAGGTCTGGAGGAGGTGGAGAGAGGAGAGAGTGAAGATGATGAGGCACTGCCTTCCACTCCTCTAAAACAAAAACAGAACGAGGAGAAAAAAAGGAAACTCCTCGATTTTTCGCTGCTAAAAGACATCAGCTTCATTTGCTACTCTCTCTTTGGCCTCTTTGCCTCGCTGGGTTTTTTTGCACCACAGCTCTACCTGATTGAGCTGAGCGTGTCATACGGGGTGCAGCGCAACAAGGCCACTTACATGCTGTCCATCATGGCTGCGGCCGAGATTTTCGGCCGCCTGTCCATCGGCTGGATATTGAACCGCAGGCCCATCCGCAAAATCTACATCCTGCTGATCTGCACGGTGCTGCTGAGCCTGGTGCTCGCACTCTTCCCTGCCTTCTCCTCACATTTCTGGGCACTCGCCTCCTGCTGCGCCATCTGCGGCTTCCTGTTCGGCACGGTCGCCTCCACCCACATCCCCATGCTGGCCGAGGACGATGTGTTGGGCATGGAGAGGATGACGACGGGTGCCGGAGTTTACGTTTTCATCCAGAGCTTTGCTGGCCTCGCCGGTCCACCACTCGCAGGTAAACACCGTATGATGTAAATATGAAAAACATCTTATGTAAATATGACGAAAATTTGAATAGTATTCAAACAGTAAAATGAATTCTGCCATCTGTGGTAGGAAAGTTACCACTACTAGAAGTCCTGTTAGAAAATGTTCATTCATCCAGAGGAAGTCTTAGAGTTTTTGAAGAACCCTACAACAGAAGATTTCCTTTTGAAAATGGTTACAAGTAGAAAATCTACAACCTAAAAATCTCCATCTCTGGCCAGATACGATATCTTAATTCATATTCTGAATGTCCCTGAAAAGATACGAAGTCGACATGTGTTTTGTTCATGGAAGTGTGTGTGTGTGTGTGTGTGTGTGTGTGTGTGTGTGTGTGTGTGTGTGTGTGTTTGATTTGCAGGCGTGCTGGTGGACAAGACGCGGAATTATGGCTCTGCATTTTACTCCAGCGCGGCCGGGGTGTGTGTCGGCACTTTTTTCCTCTCACTGGTGCGACCGGCTAAAACCGGTTGGAGCTGCTGCAGGAGGGACAGGAAATGTGTAGAACAGGAACAGGAAGTTATGCCAGATGACTTCCTGGAAGTGGACATAATTCTGGAGAGCAGTGAGGCGACAAAGAACATGGCACAAGTCTGAGATACAAACATACACGCACATGAACACGCACACACAAGAACTTGAACAATACACCCAAAGATGGACATTATGGATGTTGATTCCTTTTTTTGTGCCTCATTTTCTCTCCAATTGTATTTTTTTTTTTTTTATGTTTGTTTTTAGACCAAATGAAACCTCAAGCTGGTGATGCTACTGTTCTCATTAACATACTCGTGATTTTACCATTTTGTGTAGAGGTTGTGTAGATCTCAGTAAGGGTGAACGATATGTTACAGAGGATACGTTACATCACCACTTAGCATTGTTTTCGAAAATACCAAGTCGCCAACTGTTTTATCCTTTTCCTTGTTAAGTAATTTATTTGTCAAAACATGTGGCAGTATTTAAAAAGATGAACTCCAGTGCAGAACAATGACTGTAAGCTTTTTTTTTTTTTTTTTTTTTTTCCTCTAAGCTCTAAAAAGCTACCTGTTGCGATACATCTTCATATCGCCTGCCCCTGTCTCAGCGCTGTATTATTTTATGTAGTTTACACCACAGTTTGTTTCTGGATCCATAACGGCGCAAATTAGAGGGCAATTTCGCCAAAATTTCTGACAAAAAATGTCAACATAATTTGCTTGATGAGAAATACAAAATCATGCAGAGTGTTTTAATAAAAAATGGGTCGAGTTGGAATCGGTCACAATGGCAGAGAGAGGAATCAGTGATTCGATTAATTTAAAGCGTGACACTGTATAAAACGGGTGTGGTCATTGATATGGGGCGGAGTTAACTTCAAATAGCTGTTTGGAGTGGATTTTTTTTGATGACGACCTGATCACTTGAAAAACATAGCTGCCATCAGCCAGTCAATTTTCAGCAGTTTCTGTTTTTTACTGAAGAAAGTTTGTTACAGTGAACGTTCTCCTCATTCGTTGTTTTAACCCAGAAGAACTTGCCTTTTGGATCATTTAGCCCCGCCCACTCTCATTCCTAGGATTTTGCCGTATCTTCCAAGGATTCCATAGACCCTGAAACTCAATAATTATCAAAAGCATTATGAGATTTGAAAACAATTTGGTCACCACATGCCAATCAACTCTTGAGAGGGCGGAGCTTAATGTACTCAAATAGCTGAAAGTCATGATTGATTGCATGGATTCACAAAAAAAATCGAAGGACAAGATTCAAGATTCAGGACAAGATTCTGATTCTCGGGTCATTCATGGGGGGCAGGTTTTGTTCAAACAGCTGTTTCTCAGACATGGTAAGTCTGATCAGGCTGAACATTAGTGCGCTATGTTGTTATGCTAATCTGTAATTGGATTTCTGATGAGGTTACTTAAAAAACAATCAGCTCTCAGCAGGCTTCTGAGAGAGTTAGAACTGAGGTATTGTAACGAAATTTGAGCAAAACTAATTTAGATTAAAAATGTATATACAGTAAAGAAATCAGAGTTTGTCCATTTTTCTAGAATGTACCTTTTTTTTTAATTATTATTTTTTTTTTAATCAAAACACTCTGCATGACTTTGTTCACTTCTCAACTGATGAATAATGCCGACATTTTGAATTTAAGCGTCTCTGTTTGTGTTTTTATTACTACTGTGTGTGTGTGTGTGTGTGTGTGTGTGTGTGTGTGTGTGTGTGTGTGTGTACTGTAGGCGTCATAGGTGATCTGCCACATACAGCTGAACTGCCACACTGACCAGGGGATAATAGCATGATAAAATAGAGACTCATGATAAATGATGAGGCTGGATTAGAATCCAGCATGGTCTCTCCACTCGAGGCGTTGTTGAGTCCATATCTGAAACGTGGGCCTTCATCATTCATATCTGATGTCATATGTGTTTTTTTTTTTTTTTTTTTTCTCTCTCCTCCTCCAAACATTCCAGCTTATACTTGTGTGGTGAACAGACTTACAGGATTGCTTTCTCTGAGAAGGAACCCTCTAAGGAACCTCTAAGGAACCTTAGGGGACAGAATTTGACAACTTCCTGTCCAAAAATACTGCCTACGTAGGCAGCCTTGTTTCTGAGTGATGCACAGCCATGACAATGACAATGACAACATTGTGCATGTTGAATGTGCTAATATATTGTGTAATTGATGATTGGAACATTTATTATTATACTACTTCTTCTTTTTCTTCTTCTTACATTCCAGGTAGATCCAGCGACACGTCTTCCATGTTGTACATTTCTTTTTCTTTGTTATATGTGTAAAATGCGTAAAAGAAGAAGAAGATGAATGTAGCAACACTGTTTTGTTTTTTTTTAAATATAGAAATCCTGGGTCACTACCACAACACAAATCAGAATCATTTATATTTATTTTGATATTTAATCCACTTATTTTAATTCATTAGCAAACTTGAATATGTTGCGGGCGAGAAACAATCTGACTCATAAAACCTGAAAGTGTGTATGTAATAACGATAGGCCCCACTCTAATACTGATTTAATGTGCCCTTCACCACTTCCCTTTGGCTCTACTGTAGTGCATAAGATGAGGGGTCGAGTGGCCATCACTTGAGATCTGAGATTTTGGAAGTTGTTACCTTGAAGGCCATGCTGCAGTCTGAGGCCGTTTCCTTTTTCAAAATGGTGGACAAAGCTGTTTAACAGAAGCAATAAAACTTCAAACTCATGATTATACGAAGGACATGTTTAAAGCTGTATTGGAGTGTGGGGATGTTTAGACTTGAACCCCGATGCACACAAACACTCTTTATGACTTGAACAGCTTTGATTTATTGTATTTTGTCTCAGCCATAATGTTATGATTGCACTGTATGTTGCTGGTGTTTTCATTTATTTTTACATTACATTGGGCATCTGATTTAGTCTTAATTCCTGATTTTTTTTTTTTTTTATGAAAATTGCGTGCAATGAAACCAAACCACAATGTAGAGTTTGCCTCTGAAATGCTGCAACTGCTGTACTGCAATTAGATTGATATTTACAAAGAAATAAATTCTGTTATTAATTTTATGGGCTATCATTTTTGCTCTAATGTGCTCACAGGAAGCTGAATAAATCGCAACACCAACATGGTCCCATTATCATAGAAAGATCAACACCTCTGATATCAAACTTGCATTCATGTCAGGAAATAATAGAACAGAAACTGGAGGAGGAGAACAATTTCAGACCAAGAGGGCAAAAGCATCAATTTCACAGACTGAAACTTAACTATGTTTGTTATGTAAGGAATAAAACATTTGGGGGTGTGTGCTGTCATAGGAAAATAATCAGTGCCTCTCTTTTGTCTTCTCTCTTGAAGTAAATAAGATTTAAAAAAATGCAGTGTGTCATGTTACAGAAAGACTGGAAACCATCGAGACGGGAAAGCTTACAGAAAGCATCACCATATCAACAATTAGATGTTTTCAATCCAATTATTTGTCAGAGCTGCTGTTAAAGAAAATGAATTAACACCTTCTGACCAATCAGAATCGAGAATTAAACGGCTGAGGAATAACACACAACTGTTTGGAAATGTACACTAATATTACATAAGAAACAGGCTGTTAATCCAACAATGCCACCTGCTGTTAGTTTTATCCTGTAAAGCCTAACGCGAAAAGAATTATTAAAAATAACATTTTTGGACTTACATTATGTTAAACCCTTTTTCTTGATAATAGCTGCTCAAATTTCAAAATTCTTACTTTAAAGTGTATATATATATATATATAATGTGTGTATGTATAGACACACCACTGACAGGTGAAGAGGTGAAGTGAATAACATTGATTATCTTGTTACAATGGCGCCTGTCAAGGAGTGGGATATATTATGGTTGGTGTGTTGGAAGCTGGAAAAATGGGCAAGCGTAAGGATCTGAGCGACTTTGACAAGGGCCAAATTGTGATGGCTAGACGACTGACCAATGGAAGGACAGGGTCATGGGTGCCCAGGGTCATGGGCTCATTGATGCACGTGAGGAGCGAAGGTTAGCCGGTCTGTTCCAATTCCACAGAAGAGCTACTGTAGCACCAATTGTCAGAACACACAGTGCATCACAGATTGCTGTGTATATGGCTGCGCGGCCGCAGACGGGTCAGAGTGCCCATGCTGACCCCTATCCACCGCCGAAAGCTCCTACAATGGGCACTTGAGCATCAGAACGGGACCATGGAACAAAGGAAGAAGGTGTCCTGGGCTGATGAATCACGTTGTCTTTGACATCATGTGGACAGCCGGGTGAGTGTGCGTCACTTCTTGGGGAAGAGATGGCACCGGATTGCACTCTGGGAAGAAGGCAAGCTGGAGGAGGCAGTGTGATGCTCTGGACAATGTTCTTCTGGGAAACCTTGGGTCCTGGAATTCATGTAGATGTTACTTTGACACGTACCACCTACCTAAAAATTGTTGCAGACCAGGTACACCCCTTCATGGCAACGGTATTCCCTAATGGCAGCGGCCTCTTTCAGCAGGATAATGCACCCTGCTGCACTGCAAAAATTGTTCAGGAACAGTTTGAGGAACATGACAAAGAGTTCAAGGTGTTGACCTGGCCTCCAAATTCCCCAGATCTCAGTCTGAGCAAGCATCTGTGGGATGTGCTGGACAAACAAGTCCAGTCCATGGAGGCCCCACCTCACAACTTACAGGACTTAAATTCACTTCAATTTAATTTTATTTGTATATTATATTTTAATTAGTTAAAAAAAAAATTTAAGCAATTGATATAAAAACTGCCTGAGGTGTCCTACAAGTGCTTCGAAAGGGTCAAATGTGAAAAAGGTGAACTCCCCCTTTAAATTGTCATGAAGAAATGAAGAAAAAATGTTCATTGAATTTACTCATTTTAAATGGGCACATCGATTGTACACGAATGAACAGAGTAGCGTTAACACAATTTGGTTTTGTACAGCCAACACGATTTGATTATGTATTTTCAAAGCCCTGGAAGAAGGCAGGTCTTGTTGTGGGGCAGCTACCTTATGCACTGCACTTTCATGCCACACAGGAGTTAATCAAGTTTATTTAATACTTTGTTATTTCTTCCTCTCTGCACCAACATCCCCACAAGCTTTTATAATGTAATTGGATCACATTAATGCTGCATGATCACTCAGCACTACATAATTCAAACGAATAGATTAGATACTTGTTTCAATTATTATGAAATTATGTTTTGATGAGAAACATAATTTTTTATGTAAACTATGCATGCAAAGAAAGTGGAGGCGTGTGCGACAGACATAAGAGACTGGATGCTAAGCAACTTTCTCTTACTTAATCCAGGAAAAACAGAGGTTCTGCTACTTGGACCTAAAGCTATAAGAAGTAAGTTTACAGGTCACACTGTTACTTTAGACGGTCTTTCTGTTTCATGTAGCTCAACAGTAAAAGATCTG
>CM074986.1:2799677-2823269 GCA_037576825.1 Pangasius krempfi
ACGTTGTTTCGTTTCACTATGTACTTGTATATGGCTGAAATGACAATAAACTCCACTTGACTTGACTTGACTTGAAAAACAAATCCTCATGCTAGAACAAAACAGATAAAGGTTAATCAATACTCTGTTACGTCAGAAACTTGTACAAGAGTTAGTATTGCAAAAACGCTACAATTTGTTTCTATATCAGCTCTGTAGATTTAGTGTTTAATGAACAGGTTGTTTGAAGACAGTCATTGACTCAACTGTTCAAAAAGCCAGGGAAAGTTCCTTCCACCACCTGGGTGCCAGGACACAGAACAGTCTTAATAAACATGTTCCTCACATGAGAAGTGACGCAATAAGGAAACAAGACCAGAGGAATTCATGACTCATGAATCTAATCTCAGTGCTCCACCCTGCTTTATTTTTCCTACAGATCAGCAGCGTTTCAGCACTGACCCAATTCTCCAGTGAACACATCTCTGCTTCCTCCGCCTGCACCATCCCGCTGCCTGGTGCACTCATCAAGGCCTTCGTCTGTGGGATTCTTTTGGGTGGCGCCATTGTCTGGAAACTCAACAGAAGCAGCTGAGAGAGAGAGAGAGAGAGAGAGAGAGAGAGAGAGACAGAGAAAGGAGAGGAGAGGAGAGAAGAGAAGAGAAGAGAAGAGAAGAGAAGAAGGCTGGAAGAGAATAAACAAGATGCACTGTCACAAATGAATGCTTTTAAAAGGTTTACCATGTTTATAAAACGTGATACATCCAGAGCTTTCTATACTTTACTATGTTATATAGAGTATAAATACTAATGCTTTATTATGTAGTCAAAAATGTACAGTAAAGCATGGACTGTGTATATTTATGGTGCATTCGGTAGTTTTTGGAGCCCTCTGCTGTCTGCAAGTGACGGGTCTTTCCCTTTTCCCTCACAGACAGGTTCCCAGTCCTGGTCCAGTAGTATGAACATTTTTCCTTTACTCTTTGTCAACCTATGATCAGAAAAAATAATCAGGCTATACTCATAATATATATTTCTGAGATGACTCACTCCACATTGAGGTAGTTTTTTCCAAAGTCATATCTGCCCTGCCATCATACCCTTACTCAACAGGAAAGTTTTTTTTTTGCAAATTAATCAATAGCAAGAGAGAGAATGGATTATTGCTGTACTGTAAGAAGTGTATTAGTGATGTTTTGCTAGACCATCATAATCTACCACTGTGTATTTTTATTATGTAAAGGAAATGGGTGTGTTTATGCAGGAAGCACTAGAAATGCGAGCTACATACCAACAATATAGGTAGCTCACTGTAAAGTTAATTAGTAATCTCATTTCACCAAGCTCATTAGGTAATCAGTCTCATAAAATGTCCCCCATTTTTTAAATTTTCAATTTAAAATTCAAATTATGAACATGGAAAGAAGTCAAAATTATTCAAAAATTAATTTTAGTTGAGAACAATAATAATTTGGTTTCTGAAGGCTTAGTTCTGAATAGTTTGGATTTTTGCAGGATCAAAGTAATAACAAAAAGGCAATAAAATGTTAAGTAAAATAGATTTTTTTGTAATACAGTGAGAAAAGAAGAAACACCAATCAACTACTTAACTATGAACCTAATTTCAAATGTATATGTGATATATATATATATATATATATATATATATATATATAGAGAGAGAGAGAGAGAGAGAGAGAGAGAGAGAAAGAGTGAGTGTGTGTGTGTGTGTATGTGCGTGATAGATAGTGTGTGTATGTGTGTGTACATATTTAACACTACACTACAAGAACACAATCTAGGCTAACTGGTATGCATAATATTTCACAGTAAAAAAACGCTTCAAGTCAGCACTCTCAGTACGTCTAATGGCCCAAGATGCCCCACAAAAATTCAGTTCATTTCAGTTTATATAGCTGAGGAGATCAGCCCACCCAGATATTACACATTTGATTAATTACCTTCTACTGAATCTCACAAAGGACCAGACAGCCTGAAAACCAAAAAGTAGAAGGCTGTCACACCCCCCTCCATAAGAGCAGGGTTCACCACGTAATCTTGCTTTCCTCACACCCATTCGTCTTGGTACCCCAGAGACCCAGCAACCTTGGTACCTAAGGGAGCAATTTAAGAGTAAAGGGAACACAGGACAGAAAAGGATTAGAGTAATCGGGAAGGTTAAACTATGGCAAGAATGCGTGTGCGAAAGAGAGCATCAGCAGCTACGTTATTACTGCCCTTGATGTGTCTTGTATACAAGTGATAAGGCTGCAAGAACAATGCCCATCTCATCAACCTTTTTTCAGGATTTTGAAGAGACTGCAGAAAAGTTGATTGAGATTGGTGTACACAACAACTGGAGCACCACATCCGACATAAACATCAAAATGTTGGAGGGCACAAATGAGTGCAAGAGCTTCTTTTTCTATGACTGAATAATGCAGTTGGTAAGGCTTAAACGTTTTAGAAAAGTAACTCACTGGTCTTATTACACAATTACCATCCGCTTGTAATAGAATGTTGGACCAGCATTAACATTGCATGCATCAATCTGCAGCTGAAAAGGTTTACCCAACTGAAGAGCAGCAAGTACAAGAGCTGAACACAACATCTTCAAAAGCTGACTTACAGTCAGGTGACCAGATGTATTTTACTGCAGCCTTGAGTAAATTGGTCAATGGGGCTACTACAGAAGAGAAATTAACACAAAAACAATGGTAATAACCTGCTAATCCAAAATATCTCATAAGCTCAGCTATTGTACAAGGAACTGGAAATCTTTTAATAACTGAAACTTTTACTTCAACAGACTGCACTTCACCTCGCCCCGCCACTTTTTCCCAGGTATGTAACAGTGACTTTAGCAAACTCATATTTGGCTAGGTTGATAGTTAGCCTTGCCCAACCCAGTCTGTCCAACAATGCTTAAATCCTGTCAAGATGTTCCTCCCAAGTATCGTTATATATTACCACGTCATCCAAGTACACCTCATAGGCATGCAACCCACATACAACTTGATCCATTGGTCTTTGAAATGTGGCTGTTGCATTACGCAACCCAAATGACATGATTGTATAGGCATCCAGACCTGAAGGGGCAATACAAGAGCAAACCTCTTGGGCCCTTTTAGAAAGAGGAACTTGCCAATAACCCTTCAGGAGGTCAAACTTGCAGACAAATTTAGCTGCCCCAACTTGATCTATTCTGGAACGAGGATATGTATCTGGCTTGGTAACAGCATGTACTTTACGGAAGTCAGTACAAGGCCTGAAAGTGAGACCAGGCAGAGGAAAAAGGCTTAGCTATGCCATGTTTCAGTATGTAATCTCCCTGAGCATCTCAAATGTCCACATCATGCTCTATTAAATGAGCAGAAATGGTGCAACTGACAAAAAATAACTGAATGATGTTAATTAACTGCTTTCATTTAATTTCATACAAATGTCCCAATAAAACAACCAACAACCACAAAGCGTCTGAATTCTTAAGGCATGGTTGTAGTATCCCATCTCCCAGCACACCTAATTCCTCCTCAAATGTTGTTGCTACCTGGGATGAACTGTAGTTTGGAGCACTGACTAGAAGAATGGGATTACCACACACTCTGGGCTCACCTAAATTCGAAGACATTTCAGAAGACATGTCATGCAAGTTTACATGGCAGATCTTGGTAGATTTTCTTTTTGTTGGGCATCTCAATCAGATAATTCTGTTCCAAAACCTACTTAACAAGAGAACAAGGAGCAAAAAACTTAGCCTGAAATGACAATTCCACAACGGGCAACAACACCAAAACCTGATCACCTGGATTGTACTGGTGTTGTTAAACCATCCGGTTATATAGTTTTTTCGTTTTTTGAAAATCTGAGAAAGTTCTAGGTTTTCCTTAGTTAATTCACCTGCAGCACAAAGTCTCTGCCTAAACCCATTAACGTACAGTAGGTTATTAAATTTTGTACAAAAACTTTGTTTGTTTTGAACAAACACAAGGTCATTAGGACTAAGCCCTGATACACTGAGGATGTTCTGTTTAATGTGAAGTTGTTGGAGGACCTGTGCAAGATCTAGATGTAAAATTGGAGCCTTGATTCCTCTGTATTAATTTGGGGATCCTAAACACAGAAAGGAATTGGCTAAGAGCTCTGATCACTGATTTGGCAGAGATTGTGTGCAATGGATACACAGGTGCATATCTGGTTGACTGACACATTACAGATAATAAATACAGACAACCAGATTTAAAACAAGACAAAGGACCATCAAAGTCAATAATCAGATGTTCAAATGGCTGATTTATGGCAGGTATGGGATGTAAGGGAGCAAGTAACATTTGACAAAGTTTTAAAGTACATATTTTGCCACCTTCGTTTACAATAATGAGCACAAACCCACTCTCGGGAATTTTTAAAATAAACTTGGATTTATAAAGAAATTCTTGACAGGAAATTGGCTGTATATTTACTGAAGCTTTGACTCATGCCTAACCATAACCACAATTTTAGAAACAGCAGGAATTAATGCCACTCTGTGGATGTGTACACAATTAGAGGCCACACCAAACAATAATACAAGAATGCATTTTGAGTGACGGCAATTTTCCTTGTCAGCGATGATGACTGGATAATTCACCTGGAACTATGTGCTGAGCTGGGCTCAGGTTGAGAGAAATCATTATGCAATACCTATCCAATTACAGCTCTTAACAGCCTAAGTTCAACAAAGTTGAAACAATAATAATAATAATAATAATAATAATAATAATAATAATAATAATAACGAAATTTTGGTGTTTTGGTGACATCTGCTGGCCATTTTGTGTAACTGCACCTAGAAAACCCAACGTGAAATACAGTATAACATTCAGGAAGCTTGTTTATTTCATGTTATTTCAGTTATTCCATGAAATGTAAACGTGCCTAACCTTCTAAGCAGTATATTATATAAAAGAAATAACGTATAAAACCATCTAAGAGATAGTTAACTTGAATGGACTTGAATAGTGTCATCCTGTCAGGCTGATCAATGTGTTTCTTAGAGAAATCTTGTTTTGTTTTTTTTGTTTTTTTTGAGTATCAGTTCATCAGGAGTGTGAAGCTTACTGTCTGTCAGTGTGGGTAATAAAGCTAAATCACTTAACAGTGTCATTTACAGCCTGGGGTCAGGCTCTGAGGAAGACAGTTTCCTTACGTGTAAGCTCTCAGCTCTAAGGCGAGGGCGGATGATAAGCTCGTATTTCCGGTATACTGTAAATCACATGACTTCTGCTATGATCATTTATACTAGTCTGTTTGTATGGAGTAGAGACGCCGGCTTTTACTCGGGAGAAGTAATCCTTGTTGTAGTGTTTTAGTCTATTTTGACACTTGATCAGAGACAGGTCAAAGAGCAAGATAGCTTTTACTATGTCTAACGAAGGAACACCAGGTAAGTGGAATTATTTTTCCTTTTTTAAACCATGGCGAAGGCCTAAGGATGACATTTTCTTCTTTCCTCCACCTACAGATGGCCAGATTGGAGAAGCCCTCTTAATCAGGTGAGTTTATATCTGATGGTAAATATGTTTCATTTCATATTGCCACATTTCACATTTCACTTCATCAGTAGTGTAGTTCTTTCTGACTGTTTAAATTCAGGACTTCTTAATGAAGGCCTGTACATAATGTGATTCTGTAGATAACAGCAGGTAATGCTGAATTTTCACATTTAACCGATTTGACAAACCGAAAGTGAAAGTAAACGTATAACTCTTTCGCCTAACAACCCCAAAGTGGATATTATTTTCACATGAAGTGAAATGTTCCACTCAAATCAGCTAAATAAATCAGCCAAGACAAGTTTAGAGTCCAGTCATGCTTTAGTTTTACAGTGATACTAAAATGATAATGTACAAGTTATAGGTTATGAGCATGAAAGAAAAATGTAACACTTTTTTCAAACCCAAAAGGGTTAAACTATGTGATTTCTGAGACTGTATGCCACAACTGTCGAGCCCTGTTAAAACAACAAAAAAATAAAAAAACTGAAAACTGGAGTGCCAGCCAGTTGTGCGTAAATGTTTCCGTAAGCCATACTGAGCTAAAAAGACTCACCACATTGACCAAAGTTTCAGCGACCCTCATTTTCTTCTTAATCGTGTTGATAAATGTCAGTCACCTGTAAATTACCAAGCACATCCACAGCACAGCTGAATACATTTAGTCATGCCTTCAAACATCAAAATGATGACTAAATGTAGAAAATGCACTAAATCTTTTAGCAATGCAGCTCAGCCTTTGCAGCGTGTCAGCTATCATAAACCAAATATTCCTTCTTTTATAGGGTGCCATTAGTTTTATCCTAAACGAATGAACGCATGTAAAATTGCAGTAACTCATCGGCAATTATATGATTTATAACTCATCGGCAATTATACCATTAGTGAATCTTCTTAAACCTAAATTCACCCAACCTCAGGAGTGAAACTTAGGATAAATTTTTATCCCAAACTAATGTGACTTTCAGGAACACTACATGAGTAAATCCATTCATATACAGCTTCATAAATAATTCCCGTTTTGTGTACATCTAATACATGTAAATTGTTCATGTCATGAGCAATTCTGTTCGCTTTTCTGTTTTCCACATGTCCCCTGACTATTTTTCACACAGGTTCATCGTGATGAGTGTTACTGTATCTCATAACAAGTTATTATGTTTTAATACTGTGATTCCGAGCCTTTTTGCTTCTGCTCCTGTGTTTGCTTTCTAGGTAATTTCAGTTTCAGTTCTTCCTTCTGCTAATTGTGTCAGCGCTCTTGGAATACTTGGAAAATATTCCATTCATACTGCTATGTTTGAATATAACAAGTAAACATGAATACAATATGAAATCAGGATCTCACTGAATCCTTGCCAGTGTTACGTGTCGTTATGAAATCAAATGTGTCAGCTCGATTCTTTATAATGATTTAGTTCCTCGTTGACTTCCTGCACTCCCTCAGGCACAACGTGTTCCCTTCATGACAAAGCACTGAATGCTGAAAGACACTGCATTTAGCTTTCTACTGCTGGGGATGGTCCCAAAACATTCACTCTTTCCTAAAACACTGTCTGCACAAGACTCACTACTTCCGTGGAAAATCTCACCTGGATACTTTGGATTTGTAACTAGGTAACTGCTGCTGTCATCATTTTTGGATTTTTCTCCCATTTTCTCCCCAATTTGGTCACCTGTAAATTCCACACCCATTTGCTGATTGGTTAGTGTCGCTGTGATTGACAGGGGGACAAGAATATGCTCCTCCCACCCAGAGGACAAGGTCAATTTTGCACTAGTCATGGATGGCTATGACATCATCAGGATTCGGACTCGTGACCTCTTGACGATTATGTGAACCCTTTTCTTGTTTGCACCACTCAGGATCCATAAGCAAAGCCCTTTTTTTTTTTTTTTAAAGAATCCTTTATTATCTAATGAACCCTTAAAGAACCCTAGAAGAACCCTTTTTTCTAAGACTATAGTGACTTTTCCATATGTCCTCCTCTTTTATAATCTGCTTGCTTGCAAAGTCTTAGAATAATTCTTACCTGGGCTTCTTTTGGGTTTATGTGTCCCTGGTTGCTTGTCCCCGCATCTTTTCTTTTTTTGACCCAAATTTATCTTCTGATTTTTCTTCACTAGAGCTACAAGGCTAATTAGGCTAACAAGTAATGCAGCCTTATGACCACCAAATAGCACACTACATGTAGAAACATCTGTACTAATGACTGGCTCCCAGGTGGATCGATATGCAATATCAGTCTCTTTGTGCCATTCAGGGTGGTTGAGGATCAGATGGTGAACATTAAAGGAGGAAGCGTCTCTGTTCCAAGGCTTCCAGACGTTCAACCTTTACCCAATGTGCAGCATCAGAAGCTGTTGGATCAGCTGGCACAGTCAGTTAAAGTGATCGGTGACAAGCTTAATGAGGAACAAAACCTTAATCAGTAAGTGTCACTTACTCAGTCAGTTTGCCTTTTAGAGAACATAACTCAATTGCTTTTGACCTAATGTGCCTTTTATTAAAAAATATCAGCGCTCACATGAAATAGGCACTGTTTCTACTGCACTTAAAAAGCTGAGTCAGCGAAATAATGATTCACTTAGTAGTTACATTTAAACCTTCAAATTTAAAGGATTATATATAACGCATTCGTTCTAATTCGTTAGCGTCTCAATAGCAACAGCTTATTTACAGGGACATGGCATGGCGGATGCTTCACATCATCTATTAAATGGATTAAAAATGTATGTAATCATTGATATAGTTAAACTTGTTCTGAGGAGACATTTATTTAGCATTTTTGGAAGGCGTCTCCAGTGTCTGCGCTTCGTAACAGTCAGAGGTAGGAAACGTAGGAAAGTCTTCAGGATGGTGGACATTTTGGAAACAAGCTGCATATATTTTCCATATTATTAACTTAAAGAGAAAGCGTGGCAATGACCGTTTATAACGGTTATTACAGGAACTAACTTGTTTCACGGATGATCCACAACGTTAAATGTAACTATAAACTGATAAAATAAATTATGTCTCATTTATTAATGAATTAAAAATGGTTAGCGATGGCAAAATTGCTGTGGTGTAAGATGATTACTGTTATAGGAAAGTAATCAACTTCATGGTTGTAACTGTAACTTCAACACACCAACCCGTTGTTGATTATTTTCCTGTAACAGCACGTCCCCAAGTGTTTTATTCCTTACATATAACACAGACGTTGAGAACATCAGTGTTTACACCCATCATTTTCTCTTTCTCTCTTATCTGTCCACCCCTCAGCCAGATCGATGGTTTAGCACGTCTGGGTGATAGGAATATTTTTTCAAAGCTTGTGGAGGGTGTCTTCAGCGATGGACTGATCAACTGGGGAAGAATCATTGTGCTGTACTACGCAATAGGAAAGCTGGCTGTAAAGGTCCTGAAGATACTGTTGTGCTGTAGTTCTTTGTGTGTGTGTGTGCATTGTGTGTGCATGACTCACATTCTTTCATTCCTTCTTGAGTAGATGGTACTGGCTAACTTGCCCACAGTGTTCTCAGAAATACTGGATTCATGTTTGGATTTCTTCAGGAGGAAGCTATTGGTTTGGATTTGCAACATGGGCGGATGGGTAAGAAGAAAGCAGAAATGCGACTTACACATCAGGAGCATCTTTATGTACTTTTCAGCAGTTGTTCAGATGAAAATCCATTAATATGAATAAAATATAAGATTATTCAAGCTGTTTTTAGATGATTTTACTCATTTCAGTCTTTAAATGTTCTTTTTCTATTGGCAGATAATTTTGCTTCTTTCTAGAAATAATTGTTTAAAATGAGCAAAATCATTTGCCAATGGAACAAGACTATTTAAAGTGTGAAATTAGTAAAAAAAAAATGTCTAGAAACAGGTTTGGTAATCATATTTGGCTTTTTACAACCTTATTATAGGGAATATTAGATATATTTGACCATATTCAAAATATGTTCACTTGCTAAAAAGTCATTTTTGCAGTGCGATGTTGGTGACTGAGTGGGACTTGTGTACCATGCATTGGCCTAGGTTAGATATTGTAAAATACTTGTTCAAGAAACATAAATATGTATGCAAAATGGACTAAGGATATCACTTATAGACCAAATTCACTGCAAAATCCTGCAAAATCAACATAAGCCAAGTTTCCATCAACTTTTCGCGCTTTTCTGTTATTGACAAAGTGAAAGTGCGTAAAAAAAAAAGTTTGCAGAATTTGCTGTCTCCTGCCTGTTTCCATCCAATTGGCCTTTTACCAATAAAATGGTGTGTGTGATGATGTCATCCTTAAAAAACCAAAAAGTCGCATAAGTTTTGGTTCTTCGCAAAAGAAATCTGCCCTTGAGCCGTTTCCATACATAATTTTGTGTATATCGCAAATTGTGGAACCTTTTGCGTCCCGCATGTCCTCAAACCTTTGTAAAATGGAGAGAGTATTGAGACAATTAAATGAAATTGGTCAGCTTACGTTCATTTCAATTTCACAAATTATCCCAATTGTATGAAATATCAGAAGACAACATCAGAATGGAGCAGTTGCTTGTGTGATAGGGCTCCATAACTGATGTGTATTTGCTGTGTGCACAGCTATTAAAGAAAAATGAATGCAGCGTTATATCAAGCTGCCGAATGAAATTTCATACCGTAATTCCTTTGCGCATCTTGTGCCACAGGTTTACGGTGCGCTGGATGGCATGCACATCCTTATTCTTCTCCTGACGGATGGATAAATTCTGTCATGTGACACTTTTTTTTTTTTGCACCATTTTTCTCGACAAAAACTGTTTCCAAACAATTTTTTCACAACATTTGAAGTATTGATGTAGAATTTATGCACTAAAATTAAACGAAAAAAGAATATGTTGGCACTTTTGAAATTTTAGCGATAATTCGCGTTTACATCTGCTATATCAGTAAACTATTCAATGTGCTAAACCTTTTTTCCGCAAAAAAAAATCCTTAGATGGAGACGTAGCTTAGGCAGACCCATTATCTAAATGGCAGGCTGGGTCTTAAACCAGGAAACTAAGAAAATAAGAAAGAAGGTTACTAGGAACACAGAAACTGGGAATGCACAGACATATGAGACTTACTGAAATCATATCCTCACACTAGGACAAACAGGGTATGAGCAAAGAATGCCATATGGTTAAAACCCTGTCAAAGTCAAAACCAGCAAAATAGTAAATAACTGTGTAGATTTAATGTGTTTAAGTTTAATCGATTTAATCGTTTAAGTGTTTAATGATTTTCGTTTGAAGACAGTCAGTGACTCATCTGTTCTGACAGCCAAGGGAAGTTCATCACAGATGTCTTCCTGATAAGTGACGCAATAAGGAAAAAAAGCCCGGAAGAATTTATGATGCACAATTTTAATCTTAATGCTCCACCTTGCGTTATTGTCCTTACAGATCAGCAGCATTTCAGCGCTGACCCAGTTCTCTATTGAGCATATCTCCGCTTCCTCCTTCTGCACCATCCCATCTGCTGAACTCGTCGTGGCCTTCGTCTGTGGGATTCTGTTGGGTAGCGTCATTGTCTGGAAACTCAACAGAAGCAGCTGAGAGAGAGAGACGGAGAAAGGAGAGAAGAGAGGCTGGCTGGAAGAGAACAAACAAGACGCACTGAGAAAAATGAATGTTTTTAATGTGTTTATAAAAATGTGTTAGTTCCAGGTCTTTCTACAGTTTAGTACTTTACATATAAATATTAATTCTATTAAAAGTTTTATTCTGTAGTCTAGAACGTTTGCAGCCTACAGCAAAGCAGGCACTGTGTACATTTAGGAAGCAGTTGGTAGTTTTTGGAGCCCTCTGCTGCCTGCAAGACAAATTGCAGTGAAACTGCACTGAAAACTTGGACTGGCCTTCCCCTTTTCCCTAACCCACAGGTTCCCAATCCTACTAAGTACTAAGTGTTCTGCACATTTTAGTGTTTCCCTGTTCTGACACACCTAATCAGCTCATTTCCAGCACTTTCTGAGTTGAACTGGGTGTGTTAGATAGCAGACCAGTTCAGTCAGGCTGGGGCCATTCAGTCTCTTAAAGGGGCCACTTAGACTTTTTGTTCAAAAATTTCTTTCTTCTCCAAAAGTACTGTAATGCTGTACTCACTGCATTGCACAATGGCATACAAATGTAATATTCTGAGTTAGAAATACACAATGAAAGTAGTATGCTGGGATAGACCAGGTAGTTGTAAAACATTTTGCTTACCTTTATTTCTTCTCGCTGTCTTGTTATTATTATTTTTTTTTCTAATGTCAGCCAGGCTGTGTTCCACTTCCTTCCAACTTAACTAAGTGGAAAAAAAACCTTAGGAGACTTCAGGTTTCAGACTAGATTTTTTTTCCTCTTTATTTTATGCCACTGTATGACCGGAATAAGCAAACAGGCTATATGCATAATAAATATCTCCGATTCGACCCACTCCATATTTAAAGGGGCTGCAGGAGGGAGCTCATGTGTCCAACCATCCCACCATGTGTCCGACCATCCCACCATGTGTCCGACCATCCCACTTCTCCCCAAAACTGCCTATGGTACTAGAGCAGGGAAAACAGGACAGGGGGTGCTCCAGGACCAGGGTTGGGAACCTGTACCTATACCTCTGTAGAAACTACACATGCCTCATGCGTCAAAGTGAAAAAGGGGTTATGGTTAGGGTTAGTTAGTTTAGGAGTGTAGTTAATAACCTGCCTGGAAAAATGAAAATGGAAAGTGCCAGAAACTAAGGTATAAACTGCATTATAAACTGCAATTAATAGTTCTAAATATATCTACAAAGTAATAGAATATGTACATCTGGAAATGCCAACTTAACTATTATTAAGAATATATATTTTTACTTTAGAATTATTTTATCAGTAACGATTGTGCACTTGTAATTACAGATTTACACAGGGAATTTTCTTTTGGCAAATGAATTAATAGCAAGCGTGGCATTGGGTTATTATTGTACAGTAGGAAGTGTATTAGTAGCTTTCATGTAGTAAGCATGCAACAACTCTACCTCAGGATTATGAACAGTGCTGTCACTTAATTATCCAAGTCACTCCAAAAACGTTTTTTAATCTGAAAATCTGATAATGTTTCTATCAGTGTTTTGTACTGGTGAAGAAACATAATATAAAATATTAGATTCAATTCAATTATTCAATTCAATTCAATTGTATTTATATAATGCTTTTAACAGAGGTACTCACAGAGCAGCTTCACAGATATCCAAATACAGATATAGATTTAGATTGAGCCCTTATGATAATATATATTACAAATATTTCTTTCAAATAGAATTTGATAAAGTGTCTTAAGTACAGTGTGCCTTGTTATTTATTGCCACCATAGTTTACAATAATGAACGCAAATCTGCTCCTGGTCTTTTTTTTTTTTGTTGCTGTTGCTGCAGATCTTGGGTAAATCACAGGTTCAGGGATGGATACTCTTCACTTAAGCAATACTTGACAAATAAAAAAAAAGAATTGTTTTGCAATACATGGAGTTCTATAGCAATGCTTATTATGAGAAATAAATATTAATTCAAAGTTAATTCTTTATTGTACCTTGCATCAGTATTCACCAGCCTTGGACTTTCCACATTTTGTAGTGTTACAACCTGGAATCAAAATAGACCTAAACAGAATTACATCTACACTAAATAGTCCATAATATTATAGTGAGTGGGGGATCTATATAGTTTGCAAAATTATTAAAAGTGAAAAGTGTAAAAGTTGTGATTGCATAAGTATTCAACCCTATTGCTGTGAAGCCCCTAAATTAGTTCTGGTGTAACCAGTTAGATAGACAAAGGGCACAGTAAGTCCCAGTGCAGCGCGCCACCAAGAGTCACGTAATTAGTTAAATGGAGTCAACCTGTGTGTATTTACAGTGTCCAGTGATTTCAGCATAAATACACCTGATTTGGGAAGAACCCCGATCATCATGAAGAATAAGAAGCTTTCAGAATAGACAAAGCTATGGAAAAGGAAGCTTTTAACAACATTTTGAACAACATTTAATCCACTATTTAAAAAAATGGAAAGAATATAGCACAAAACCTGGCTCTACATAGAGGAGGCTGTCCTCCGAAAGGCAATGACTGGGTAAAGAGGGAGTTACTCAGAGAAGCAACTGAGGCATTGGAAGTCTTTATTATAGAGTGTATACAGTGAATTCATCAATAATAATAACAACAACAACAACAAACAACAACAATAATAATCATCATCATCTCTGCTGTAAGACACATCACTCATGCAGGCATGGCCTCTAAAAGTGCCTTAGTAAACATGTCCTGAAGTAAAATACTTTTATTTCGTAATACAGTGGAAGACTATTTTAATTTGCCAGAAGTATTCATGTAAAGATTTGAAAATGAGATATAAAATCATATACCATAGTGAAGATATGCTCTCTTACTTCCCACTAATGCTGCAAACTAGTCATGTACATAAAACAAAAGAATGTGAATATGTTCACATTTATAATAAAAGTACTATGTTCACAAAGAAATGGCCTAAAGAAGAAAAAAAAACAATCTTTTTCTACAACCAACTTCTACAACCAGTAAGAAAAGTGTTGTCTATGATAGCTGCTCATGTTCTTGGTTAAACTGTGCATGACTCGTATGTACCATTCACTTTTAATATAGAACCTGTGAACAACCTCCTTATTACTTTATGGTAGAAGGAACAAAAAAAAAGCAATAGTTTTGTGTCATGTTTCTTGTCCCTTCCTCTCAGAGTTTCTCCAGATGCTTGGGAGGTTCATAACAAATGCCATGGCATTTGAGTCACTTCCTCCATTACTGGCTGGATGTACAGGCGCAAATAAATATGGCGTTACTACGGGGATGAAATGTTGTCCTCTTCCTCCATCTGCATCCTCCAGGAGCAGGATTTTATTTGTTGTGGGAGGTAAGAAGTCCGATAGTACAGTAAGTTGCAGGATAGTGTGTCCATGTATGTTTTAGAATGCCCTGATGGATAAAATGAATGTCATGCCTTCTCAAATATGCCATTTTTTCTTGGAAATATGTTACAAAATGTGTGTGAATATCCATTTCATGTTTTCTTTAAACCACATGGCAAGCTACCACAATTTTTGCTGAGGAACTAATTATTTGGGGAGTACAGTACATCTTATGCTAAAAAAATTATTTTTAATCTAGGTTGCAGTTTCAGATGTAAGATTTGTCCATAGTCTATCCCAGAATGCATTATGCAAGGCTGGGTCTTGTGGCCAGTCTATGTAGGTCCGGGTTTTCATCAGCCGGGACAGTCTATAATGTACATTTAAGAGTTGATGAGGAACCTTCTCCAGGAAGACCAGAACAAGAACGTCCCTGTGTTCAGCCAGCAATCTATAAGTTGCCAAACGCATCTCCAAAGAGCACCAGTTACTCCGGAGGTAGTTGCAGCTAACCAGGCAGAGGGTGTGTTGGCTTCTGTAGAGGCTGTCCGTGATGTTCTCCACAATGTCCTTTCCCAGTTCAAAGTCCCTGCTGTGCAGGCAAAGCCTGAGGAAAGGGGGTCCACGTTTCTCCAGGTTGGGCAGAAGTTCATCTACCACCCAGCGCTCATCCTTCCCGCAGTAGGACACAAAAACATCATAGTGGTAATGTCCTTTTCTGTTTGCCCTCATGGCCTCCTCTACCCAGGCACGAGCTATGTGAAAGAAAGCCAGCAGGTAATCTCCAGCCAGCTGATGGAGCAGTACTACCAGCATGAAGAACACCAGTCCCAGAGAGGTGGAGGCAAAAAGGAGAAAATCCAAATCAATAAAACAGTGGTCTTGAGCATACTTATGCAGGAACTTGGTTCCCTCGGCAGTTTTACATGGCAGCCTTTCCAGTGAGCTCCCAGAGAAATACACCTGAACTCTCTGTTGATACTTTGCCCAATTGGTAATCCAAGCATTGTCACAGCTACAGTGTAGAAGTGCTTGTTTCGTGATAAGATATCGAAGGTTTTTCAGTGGCTCTACAAAGTTTTCCATCACACTGAACACATCATCTGCATGCAAAAACAGCACTTTAAGTGACTGCATGTCTCTGCTCATGTCTTTCTCCAATAAAGGTACAGAGCAAAAGGACATATACAGATACTCCAGATTGGAGAGGTTGCGAAAAATCACATCAAGACCAGACTGATGAGACAAATCTACATTAAAAAGGACCAGACTCTTTAGGTTGACCAGTTGGTTCAAATCTGTCAAGTTCATTTGTTCCGTCTTGTGATTTGCTTTGATAATAAAGTGCTTCAGAGACTTAAGGAATTGCCCAGGAAAAGACTGACCACAAAGCAACTGCTCTGTCTCTGCAGTTAAATGGACAAGAGATTTGAAAAACTTATTGTCACAATCCTGAAAAGTCACAGACTGGCCACATACATGGAGGCTGAGGTCCGCTTTAGATTTCCTGCTGCTGCTTAAAATAAGAGTCATTGGTTTTATTCCAGAGCTGATGTACAACTTAGTCAAATTTTCAGGAATGCTGAGGTTGATCTGGATCTTTGAAGCTTCAGAGGAGGGATATTGAAAAACTCCCAAACTTACAAACTCTACAGACGTTAAATGAACTAAAGTCACTGCCTCAATGACAACCAACTTATTTTCATTAATTAGGAGAGTTTTTAGGTTAGATAAACCGAAGAAGGTATATTTTGTAAGTAGAGATATTTTGTTAGAACTGAGGTCCAGGGTTTTAAGCAAATTTGTATTGTTAAATGTAAAATCTTCAATATGTTCAATGTCACTGTACACCCACTGCAGTGCCTCAAGATCTCGTAGGCAACTAAAATGTCTGTAGCTGATAGTTCTGAAATTGTTTGTCTGAAGATTCACTGTCTTGAGTTTTGTGACAAGATCACTCTGATTTTCACACAGTGCCAAAGCCCTATCTCTATTATTACTCTCTGGGGTAAGCATCCAATCAATCGTCAGGGTTATAAGGTTTCTCAAAACATTGATGAATGTTAAATTAATTGATTTATCTTGACTCCTAACTGCAGTCATATCAAAGTGTTCAAGCCACATGCATTTATCTAAATTGGGCACGAAAGAATCAGTTACATATGAGAATGTTACACTCACTGCAGTCGCCAAATGTTCATGTGCAGTTTCACAGATTTCTTCAATGCTGCTTAACTTCTCAGCAAAATAATTTATCAGTAAAGTATCCACTTTTGTAATTTCAGATTTTATAACTTCAAATGCAGTAAATTCTATTGCTAAAAAAGAAATTTTCTTGAAGTATTTCAACACTGTTTTATCCATTACTCTAACCCTTCCAAGAGTAAGACTGACCATTTCAATTCCAAAATATTCTTCAACATCAAAAGAAGTCCCATTAGGAAAAGTGCAATTTGGCTGTCTAAGAATAACTAAACTGCCAGCATCCACATATAAATAGTTTAATGATGATGACACAAATGTTAATCTGCACAACAACTCAGAAAAGTCTTCTATGCTGTTTATGAATGTGAGTTTTTCCAACTTCATGAGTCCTTTGAACACGTCTATTGCCATGGATGAGAGCCGGCAGTTGATGAATGAAAGAGTTGTGACATTCTTAAGGTCACTGAGAATCTCAGACAAAAGGGAGATATTTAAAGATTGTAAGCAGGTAATTTCCAGACTTTGCAGACTCAAAAGATTTTTAAAAGCTCCAGGGAGGACAGCGGAGATGGATCCTATGATTTGTAAGTTCATGAGCTTCTGAAACCTTGAGAGAGAATAAGGATGCAGACTCAAATCCTTCACAGAGTCCAAACAGAGGACTTCAATTTGAGATGGAATTCCAGCAAGATCAAGTGCCACATTGGAGACGTCTCTACAGTATCCTGTTAGGTTACTTTTGGGACATTCACCTACTATGTTTATATCCAAGTAATCTTCGAAGACAAAACATTTTTCAGACACCCAACAAAGCACACACATCAGAAGGTTTGTGAAAACAAAAGAAAAAAACTGCATGTTTTTATCTTGCCTTGTCCAAGAGGTGCAACAGAAAGTCAGACTTGTTTGGTAAAGCTGTTTTGTCCTGAGGACTTTTTAATCCCAGTGAATTATAATTCCTGAAACATTATGTTCGTGAATTTTAGATTGAGCTTTGTATTGTAGAGATCATTCTCAAGTTTCTCAAGACACTCCAATGGGTGTGCAGATATCAGTAAAGATGATCTTCTCTGGGTTGAAGCATTTAAAGTAATAGACATTTCCTGGAGCATCAAAAAAGACCATGAGCTCACACTTCTGCTTTTTTCATACTTTTCATTTCACAGGCATATCATCATTTTCACTAATAACAGATCAGTACAAATCACCATTATATAGTAAGTGATGTCATCTTTAATATTCTCTCTAAGGCATGAAATTGTTACAGTTGATTTATTTTGGCCTGAACAATAGTTCATTGTTCATCTTCTCACCTGGGTTCCATTATTGCAGGATATTTAGGCCCATTCTACAATTCACACATGGACAGGGCATTCACTTAAGCATATACCATCACCAGATGTTCATAGTTGTGGATAGTTGCAGAGAAGAATAGATGGCTGTAAAGAGGAATTCCTGAATATGAATGTGGAATGATTTTTTTTTTTGCCCCCCCATTTTTTCCCCAGGCATCAAAGGCAAGTGATGGTGAAATTTGTAACTTCAGTGAGTCACTACTAGTTGATACATGGATCCCATCCTTTCCGCAATGAAAAAACTAGCTGAGGCTGGAGATGTGGAAGGAAAGATGAACCACTTCCTGTCAGCCTTGATGAGGAAGTACTGCAGCTTCATTTACTGCTATATTGTTTGTGCACTTCACTGAAAATGAATACTACTTGTCTGACTGATGTATGCTTACAAATGTACAAATTTGGAACTTAAACTAATCAGACTATTTGAAGTTATCAAAGTGAGCATATTTCCGGACCTGACTGTATGTCAGCTGTTCAACAAGTTCAACAAATTCTCCTGAGCTATCCAGAAATCCTTCTACACTGCCACTACAAAGTATCCTCACTGGGAACATCACCGCCTGGTATGTAAACTGCAGTGCTGAGGACTGCGAAGCCCTGCAAAGAGTGGTGAAGTCTGCCTAAGAGATCACCAGGTCAGCACTGCCCAGCCTGTAGGACGTCTACACCAGGCAGATATAGTTAATTTTGTGACCTGTGTATGTGTAAATGTGCTAGGTATGCCTTATGTGACATGTATGATCAGGTGTTCTGTGTGTGTGCTCATAATGTCGTGTGCAGTGGAGCTGAAGGAAATTGGTGGTCATGAGTTCAGGGTCCTGATGGCTTGGGGAAAGAAGCTCTTTCAGCCTCTCATGATCAGCCTGATCCTGCACTGCCTGGTGTAGATGTCCTACAGGCTGGGCAGTGCTGACCTGGTGATCTGTTAGGCAGACTTCACCACTCTTTGCAGGGCTTCGCAGTCCTTCACAGTCCTCAGCACTGCAGTTTACATACCAGGCGGTGATGTTCCCAGTGAAGAAACTTTGTAGTGGCAGTGTAGAAGGATTTCTGGATAGCTCAGGAGAATTTGTTGAACTTGTTGAACAGCTGACATACAGTCAGGTCCGGAAGTATTTGGACAATGACGGAGTTTTTGTGATTTTGCCTTTATACACCACCACAATGAATTTGAAATAAAACAATCAAGATGTGATCAAAGTGTAGACTTTCAGCTTTATTTTAAGAGGTTCCACAAAAATACTGGAAAATAGCTGTAATTCCTAAATGGTAAATGCCATATTTTTGTGGAACCTCTTAAAATGTAGGAACTGAATTATTTACACTTCTGCTCTCTGGACTGATCCAGCCTGATGCCCTACTTCTTGTTGGCGTTCTTATCTCATGGAAACCATTCACTGCTGCTGAGGATAGCCCCATATAGACAGCTTAAAGATTCATGAGATTACTGTGGATGGAAACCATGAAGATAGCTTTAGGACTGCAATCTCCATCAGTGAACAGTTTGATAACTTCAACAAAATAGAATTCATGTGAAAACTATGATGATTTTCCTGGTTACACAGTTGCACATTGGATCATGTAGGACACAGTTATAGAAAGGAATTATTTATAGTTACACTATCATTGTCACCCAGATGAGGATGGGTTCTCTTTTGAGTCTGGTTCCTCTCAAGGTTTCTTTCTCATGTCGCCTCAGGGAGTTTTTCCTTGCCACCACTGCCTCTGGCTCGCTCATTAGGGATACATTTATAAATGTATAAATTTAAAATTTATATCCTAATTTATATAAAAAGTACCAAAGAACTTTAGACTGTAGACTGTAACAAGGTTAACCTTCCAGCAGACAGTACAAAATCTAAAATTTCCATCGGACATAGGTACTAATAAACAAGTGGTGGTCCGAGGACTCACACTGGGTTTTGCAAAACCAAGTTCTATCAAGTACTCCACTTCCTTTCTCAATATAGATGTTGTTTGAGTGGGGTGTTAACAGTACCTTTAATGTTGTGCTGAAGGAAAGTAATTTGAAATAATAATTTGAAACTTTTTTCCAGTCCGGGCCCAAAAAAAAAATTTGTTTAAGTATCATATGTCTTGGTCACACCCAAGTGACTGGACCATGGACTGTCATGAGCCAGACTTAACACATGCTGCCTATACACTGCTGGCATTACAATCTGATAGGTGCTGTTGAGCTGTGGATTGTTATGAGGGTTCAACTTACACATCAACACATCATCATCCAGAAAATATCCTACTTGTCTACTAGCTACTTCATCTTTATTAAACAAGAGATGGAAATATTTTTCCAAACTGGGGTCTGCCTTCTGGAAGCTACCAGCTGATCATGACTAATAGCCAATTCCAATGGCAGACTTTCACTTTCTCAGAGGAAAGGGACAATTTTGTAAAATTTAAGCTCGATGTTAGGCAGACGTTGCAGATTTGAAAGATTTTTAAAAGCTCCAGGGAGGACAGCGGAGATGGATCCTATGATTTGTAAGTTCATGAGCTTCTGAAACCTTGAGAGAGAATAAGGATGCAAACTCGAATCCTTCATAAGGTCCAAACAGAGGACTTCAATTTGAGACGGAACGCCAGCAAGATCGAGTACCACAATGGAGACGCCTCTACAGTATCCTGTTAGGTAACTTTTTGGACATTCACCTAATATGATATCATTCAACAAAACAAAACATTTTTCAGACACCCAGCACAACATACATGTCACAAGGTTTATGAAAACAGCAAAACAGAAAAACTGCATGATTTATCTTGCCTTGCCCATGACATATCAGGCTTGTTTGGTAAAACTTTTTTGGTCAGGTCTTTTCCACCCTGATGAATTCAAATAACTGTAATTCCTGTAAACAGTATCCAAAAATTTTAGATTGAGCTCTGTTACTTAGAGACCATTCTCAAGTTTCTTTACTTGGTGTGCAGCTATCAATAAAGATCATCTTTTCTGGGTTGACACACTTAAAGTAAGCGGCATCAAAATAGACCATGAACTCTCACTTCCTATTTTTTGTACTTTTCATTTGGCTAAGTTGAGATCATGGTGTGGACAAGACTGTGGGGTTTATCAGCAAATGGGTGACCACAGAAGGAACGGACAGAGGAGGGGCATGTTCATGTCTACTCCATGTGCAAGTCAATGTATATGTAATAGTTTTATAGCTCTTTTATCAATAGACAAAGCAGCTTTTGCACAAATCTAGATGTAGATTTAGATGAACAAGGCAGAGGCAACTGTGGTGAGGAAAAATGCCCTGAGGCATTTGATGACATGAGGAAGAAACCTTGAGAACCAGATTCAAAAGGGTATCCATCTTCATCATCTATCCATCTTCATCATCTAGAAACTAGAGTTCTAGAGCCCCTGTGGTCCCTTTTCTATGGGTTTTGTTACGTGTCTGCCTGCCTGGTACACCAGTTAGCCTGGTGAATGTGCTTCAGATTTGCTTCACGGTATTGGGAAGCATTCTGGACTTTGTTTAACACCACTGTTCACCTCTCCTCAGACCAATAGCTGAAACAAACACAATTGTAGAGCTTGAAAAACACCAGCTTAATCTTCCAGAAAATCATAGGTTGAGTCCCATGTTTCATGTCTCTGTCTTACATCTTTGACTTCTCCTTTGTCTCCTTATGTATTGCTACCATGCTATTGCAGGTGCTCTAGAGGCTTCTGGGAGTCCCACCAAGCAGGTTAGGGTACTGAATACCTGGTGGACTGGGTAGGCTAAGACCAGAGGAATGTTCATGGATCCCATCTTGCCACTTCTGTCCGGTCAGAGTCGAAGCATCTGCAGTGCAGATAGACAGATTAGATAGGTATGCACAACAGCTGGCCATAAAATATCACAGTATGCCAGTGCGTTTATTTGCCTGTGGACTGAACACAGTATTTGGAATTAACTTCTTATTTTATAAACTCTATTTAGGTATTTTTAAAATGTTGCATAGAGATTTCATAGTGCTGCTCAGGTTTAGTGTTAGAAGCAAATATACAGGGTTTGAAAAAGAAGTGAGAAAACCAAAACAGACAAAGAAATAGAAACTCTCACTTCCTCTTTGAAGTGTCCTGCATAGAATTCGTCACTTCACAATGGACCGCAACTTAAATCTGCTCCAGAGGCACTGTGCAGTGGCTGACACGACCTCTGAGACCAGCTTTCTTTTAAATTGGGATATTGCTATCTACTAGCTGTTCTTTATTAACCATTATACTACAGTGCTGTTGAATCCTCAATCCTGATTGGTCACTAAGCGTTCATTCCTTTTCTCCAATAGTACCTCTGACAGTAAACGGGTTTATATTATATTATGCTCAAATCCTAACAGGTTATCACTACTACAGTAACATGTTACCAGAGTAAAGGACACTTATGATGGGCGCACTGCAAGTGTCAGCACTTTGTAACAGTCAAAGGTAAACTGTAACTTTAGGTTTTCTGACATGGTAAAGTCTTTAAGACGGATGGGTCAGCAGCTTGAAGTTGTTTAGACAGGCAATGTTTACTCATTAATTTTAAGGGCGAGAAAAAGGAGAGGTGCTAGCTGCTATAAGGTAAGTGATAGCAGGGACAAACTTGTTTTGTGGGAATTCCTCAACAATAATTCTAACAAGAAATGGATAAAAATTACATGTCTAGCAAACTGAGGGCAGATAGCACGTTCTTAGTGTGTTATGCTTCCCTGTACTGCAGCATGAAAAGATGCGGTTGGCTGGCTTCATGTCTCTCAGAGGTAGCACGTGTTAGCCTCTGGTTGGTAGTTGTTGTGTGATAGGGGAGAGCTGGATGTTGGGTGGGAATTGGCAGATGACCAAATTGGGGAGAAAATGGGAAAAAAGTGTTATTCTTTAATAAATAAAAATGCTAGCGTTGTAATTAATTGCTGTAGTACACTCCTGGGCAAAAAAAGGGCCAAACAACAAACAAACATTAACAACAAATCATTGGCCAGAAAATTAGCAAGCATTAAACAAATGCACTCTTGTGCCACCATTTGCTCATTTACTTTTGCTGCAGTGAACTGTTTGGGGAAAAGCTAGAAGCAAGTTCATTTATATATTCTTCTTGTACACAAAGGTAAAATCATGATAATGATTTATCTTGATTTAATGTAAAAAAAAAAAAAAATTTTAATCAAAAAATTTTTAATGTAAAACTCAAACTAACACATGTCTGGGTGTACAAAATTGTCCAACAGTATCTTCTGGGGTGTTCTTTTTTTTTTTTCCTAAAAGTCATTATTTGGTTTTCTACCGTACCTGATGCAGCCCATCAAGGGCCTGATAACATGCTCATAAATGGAACCAGGATTGATAGAGCAGGGAGAGATCTACAATATTTGTTTGATTCTTGCTAATTTCCTGACCAACGATTTGTTGATACTATCATTAAAAGCTAAATATTTTGCCATTTTGGGCATTTGGCCAATTTTTTTTTGCCATACCTCATTGTGTTTAATTCCTTGCTTAGCTATTTATCAGACCACTCATATATATATATATATATATAAACAGTCAGGTCCATAAATATTGGGACATTGACACAATTCTAACATTTTTGGCTCTATACACCACCACAATGGATTTC